>JAESVK010000823.1:244584-274620 GCA_017140935.1 Hamamelis virginiana
AAAAAAAAAAAAAAAAAAAAATCCGAATCCTTTAACATATATAGAAGAATTCGTACCTTTGAGATCTGTTTGGATTGATCTCAATGTATGACGAACTGCAGAAGATTGCTCGAGTTCTTCAAGTCTTCTACCGTATTCCTCCTATGCCAGAACGTGAAGAGAGAGTGGCTCTCTTTGTACTCTCCTTTGATGGACTGCTGCCTCTAGGGTTTAGAGAAAAAATATTTCGTCTTACCCTAGTGGCTGCCCAACATGGCATATATATAGGCTGCGGTAGGGACCCAAAAGCAAATAAGTTTTGAGCTCCTAATGTAAATATTAAAACCTATTTACATTAATTATAATTCATTCCACTAAAGAATTATAATTGCACTCCCTAGCTTATTCGAAATTAAATTTCGAGCTCTATGTTATTAAATACTTATTAATCTCCCCACGTTAAGATTACAGATACCCGTTGATTAAATTAAATTACTGACAATATTATTTAATCAACATCTATTAATTTCCTTGAGACCTTCCACTTAACTTATTTGATATGTCGGATACAAAATCCACCTGCAGGGTTTGGCATAATCAAAACTTATAAGTATCCTCAAGGGGGTATTATCAATCCCTATACTAGGACGTGGATTCCGTCAATAATAAATATTCACCATACAATTAATGCAGTTATCCCATTCATCGAGATTATTGACCTATAAAGATCTCACTCTTTATGAATCAAAATAACTAACAAAAAATGCATGTGTCCATTAATTATTTCGGGATTAAGAGTATAAGTATTCATAATAATCATGATGTATTAATTATTTTATGTGTCAGTATAAAATAATTAACTCAATACGGTCCCGTTCAATACACACAAGTGTACTAGTAGAAGAAGTTGAAATTAAACCATTCCCCGTAATCAAGACAGATCTACTAAAATCATGTGTTACAAACTTACAATCTTACCGATAGTGTGTCCAACTTCATCTCAGATTGTGAACAATAAGCTTATATTCTACAAGAACTGATGATCTGATATTCTGTGTGTAAGCCGAACTCTACACACATGCATAACATTAGAAGATAATATAATGCAAACATAGCTCATACAGATTCTCATTTAAAATGCAATATCAGAATTCATTAATAAATAAATACTAAGATCTATTACATAAAAACATGACTTTTAGTATATAGCCCTAACAACAACATCCATGAGTACAATATCTAATATAATTGTCAATTTTCCAAAATATGCATCCTATAATAATTTATAACTTTCATGTGAACCTAACTTATATTGCCATACGTGTGTCTGTATATATATATATATATATATATATATATATATATATATATATATATAAACTTACTTTAAATAGTGAAAAATGGATTTTGACATTTCCATGCACTCCATTAATACAAAATAGTAATATTCGTCCCAAATATATGAGAGAGAGAGAGAGAGAGAGAGAGAGAGAAACTAAACTAAGAAAAAATATACGTGTGCCAATAAAAGAGTGGCCAGAGGAAGAAGTTTAATTTATTGTCAAGCATTTTGAATTTGAACCACTCAACTCTTGGGCTAATTTTTGAAATATTAAAGGTTTACTTTGAAACTTCTAGATAATACGAACTATGAGGATGAGAATTAAGCAAATATATATATATATATATATATATATATATACACGTACGACATGCATATTATTTCGTTAAAAACTAAGATTTGACTTGGGTTTGTACCTATGGAGATTGCGTAAGAAACTAAAATAAGAATTAATCAATCTACTGTAAACCCTTAATAAAAACAAATTAAGGCGACAACTATAAGCATAACCTTAAGAAGTAGACGATGACGGACGAAGAATCAAGATGGAAAATGACAAGAAGTGAGTCGGAACCCGTGCTTTTATGCTTTCAAAAGGTGATGAGAATATTGACTATCTTATTCGGTTATTACTTTCTCATCAATAAATAAAAATAAAAAAATAAAAAAAATCGAGTTTAAGATTAGATACTCTCTTTTATAAAAATATAAAAATGTCAGGTATATCAAAAATTATAATGATCCGACGATTAATTTCTAAAATAAAAATCGTATAAAGTTATGATAGTATTTAATAATAAAAATTATTACATTGGATGACTATGATTTTTGGCATGCATGGTATTCATAAGAAGGGTATCTTCTATTCCAATAGTCGATTTTTTAAAATACATATTCCCCAATTACTTATAAATTTTATCCTTACTTTAGTCAAAGTAAGTATACGTGCAAAGATTAGGCCATATATATATATATATAGAAGTGCTAATATCAGGTGTACCTGATGCATCTTACATCAGGTGCCCTCCTCTACAGCCACTTGTAATGAAAAATTTTAAAAATTGACCGTTGTATTAGATACCCCTATAATGTATGTAATGTCTGCCAAAAATCACAGTGATCCAACGGTTGGTTTATGAGAAAACTGACTACTAAAAAATGATAATATTATAAAAAACCAAAAAGTCATAGTTTTTTAGCAATCAGTTTTCTCATAAACCAACCGTCAGATTACTGTGATTTTTGGCAGACATGACATACATTATAGGGGTATCTAATCCAATAGTCAGTTTTTAAAAATTTTTATTACAGGTGGCTTTAGAGGAGGGCACCTGATGCAAGATGCATCAGGTGCACCTTATAACAACACCTGTGTGTGTTTGTGTGTGTGTGTGTGTGTGTGTGTGTGTGTGTGTGTGTGTATATATATATGACTTCTAATATCAGTTGCCCTTTTGTAGAATCACTTGCATTAAATTTTTTGAAAAATTGACAGTTGGATTAGATACCTCTATAATGTATGTCATGTTTGCCAAAAATCACAGTAATCCAACGGTTGGTTTTTAAAAATGTAACTTTAAAAAACTGTGACTTTTTTGCTCTTAAAAATGTTATAATTTTTTAGCGGTCATCTTTCTCAGAAACCAACTGTTGGATAACTGTGATTTTTAACAGGCATGACATACATTATAGGGATATTTAATCCAACGGTCACTTTTCCAAAATTTGTATTGCAAGAGATATACAAGAAAGCACTTAATGCAAGATGCATCCTCACCATAGCACCTATATATATATATATATATATATATAAAGGAAATAAAGAAAAACCTTATCATATTGCCATAAATTTTTTTCCGAAACAAAACAAAAAAATTGGGTGTCTGGTGGCTCTGAAATAGGCAAACACCCACTTTATGACCTTTCCTACTGAGATAGTTTTACAGATTACCCTCTATGCTTTTAAATAATAATTTATTTATTATTATATAAGGGGAATATACTCCTTAATATATTCCTTCTGATCTTTTCGTTTATTTTTCATTACTTGAAATAACAATTATAACCTCATTAAATGAAATTTGGCAGCTCATCATCCTTGTCACTCTTCTTATTTTTCAAAAATTTTACACTGGTCGGAGGAATAGATACGGTGAGATAACAAGCATGCTAAACAGCGCGTATCCCCCTAAATTTCTAACGACGTCATCTCTGATCCAACATGTGGTAATTCATCTAGCTGACACGCGGACCTATATTTTTTGGCCACGTCCTTAGTTTTGCTTCCCACGTGCAAATCTAAAATACCGTTTGTTTGGTTTGGCCCTGTTGCCACGGATAACTGGAACGGAGTTTGTGAGAATGTTCCAAAGCACGTGGACCCACCGTAAAGTTCCGTGCGACCTCGGGATTATCTCTCAATGGGAATGCCGTGCCGTAGAGGAACATTTTTACGGAGGACACTTAAACTTTCCAGGGCGTACGCGTACTGTGCACCTCGCCTGAGCTTCCTTTGGTACAATTTGGACCTGCTTCTACCTCATTGCTTTGAAGTTTGATATCAGATTCGAAGGTTCCGTTATCCACTCTTATCCTGCCACGTCATTATAAAAATGAAAAACAAAATCATCATATAGCAATATTTTTTGAAAATTTGGTCAGGTAAATATATGTTTTAGACTCGGTATTTATGTTTAAACAGCAAAATAGACTGTAATCTTACTCGTATTCGAAAAATAGTCGAATCGATGGTTTAGATATATCATTAATTTTTTTTATTTTTTTTAATTTTAAAAAGAGGAGATTAAACGATTTTTAATTTTACCTCATCAACATAAAGAGATTAACCAATTTTTAAGAAGAGACTAATCGAGTCGATTTTTAAGTTGTTTCATTAATAGAAGAATAATAAGAAGAAGAAGAGGAGATTTAGTGATCCTAATAAATTTGCAACCATCACTTATTGAGTCCTTGAATGAGAGAATAATTGTATGAAGTAGCCTAATAAATTGGTACCCGAACAACACACCGGGTCGGACCCTCCGTCAAAATGTGAAACAATCCATGTCATCCCTTAGTCGCCCCTCCAAAAAGCCTCCACGTGTTTTGATCAATCAAAGCCAGTTGTCACTCCAAGAGGAAGCCGCCGGCGTACATTTACTTTATCCCCTACATCCGCACCACATATTAACAAAATCTCCTCCCCATTCCATGGTAGAGAGAGAGAGAATAAGTATCAACCGCCTCATATTTAAATTTAGCGTTGTAGTTGTAGTTTGTTAGCGTCTTCGCTACTCTGCCACCTCCCACCGGAATCCGGCTAAGCTCCGCCGTTATCCGTCCAAAATTCGCCGGAATCTCTTCTCCTCCGGTCACATCATCCCTTCCTTGTTCAGGCGGACTTCTAGCAGTTCTCGTCTCTCTCTCTCTAAAACTAATCATCATATATATAACCGCCCAATCTAATACACACGCAAAAACCTCGCACCTTCCGTTTCGCTCCTCAAAACCAATGAAAAGAAATCTCCGGCGACTTATCCGCCAACCACAACCGTTGCCGCCCGCGGCTGCCCTCTCCTCTGAAAAATTTCACGATCTGATCGACGTTTAATGACATTCGCCGCATGCATCCCTTCTGCTGCATCTCCACCGTCTCCGACCACTCTCCGGCTAAACACTCTCGTCCATTTCCGGAACTCCCCATGCATCCTCCCCCTCCGGCGACCACGGCCTCAGCCGCCGTCGCGAGATCCAATCCGGCGACTCGCCTCACCAATCAAATCCACAATCACAGTGCCGACAATATGGATTGTTCTCGTCCGAGTCAGAGAACGGCACCGCCGTCGATGGAATCGGCGTTATGGCCTCAATTGGTGCGGGAGGTGCCGCATTTGTTGACCGGCGATCAACGAGAGGTGAAGATCAATGATATAGTAGGTAATGGAATATCTGGTGTTCTATTCAAGTGGGTGAATTACGGCAAGGGTTGGCGTCCTCGGTGGTTTGTGCTTCAAGATGGTGTGTTGTCGTATTATAAGATTCATGGCCCCGATAAGATTATAGTTAATGAAGAGACGGAGAAAGGATCGAAAGTTATCGGCGAAGAATCGCTTCGGCAAATTACTCGGAAAAAGACTGGGAATTGTCAGCAACGGCGTAAGCCACTTGGTGAAGTTCATCTCAAGGTGCTTTATTTCTACTGTGATTCAATTTATGTTTTTATGTTTCATTTTGATTTATTAGCGGTTTTATTATTACACATTAATTGGTGAAGTTCATCTCTAGATGCTTTAATTCTACTTTGATTCAATACATGTTTTATTTTGACTCAATATAGGTTTTATATTTATCATTAATCCTTCTGTTTGGGTGCTGAGACAACGGACGAATGGAAATGAAAATAAAATTTTCAATCCTAGGTTTTTTGTTGCTTTGGTGGTTAAAAAATGGAAAAGACAATTGAATAAAGCAAAGTAGGTTTATTAGGATCAAATGAATGGATGTTTCTTTCTCGGGTCCCAATGAGTGAAAATTATAGTACTCAAGTATTTTATTTCCTTATCTTTTACTTTATTTTCTGGTTTTAATCATTGATTTGATTCAATTTCTGTTTGCATTTATCATTTTGATTCCTCAAAAGGTATACATATTTCATAAATTTTTTTTTTTCTTCTGTCAATCATAATTTGTTTCTGTTTCTATTTTCATTTTTCATATTGAGTCATCACAAGGTCAATATCTAGCAAAAGGAATTTTGTTTTTTGCCTCTTCCAACCAAAATTTTGTTCAGTTTCTGTTTGAATTTTTCAATTTTGATGGTTCTGTGTAGGTTTCTTCGATTCGGGAGAGCAAATCTGATGACAAAAGGTTTTCGATTTTTACTGGCACTAAGAGGCTGCATCTGAGAGCGGAATCAAGGGAAGATCGAGTGGCATGGATGGAGGCATTGCAGGCTGTGAAGGACATGTTCCCGCGGATGTCCAACAGTGAGCTAATGGCTCCTGTAGATAATGTTGCTGTTTCTACAGACAAGTTGAGGCAACGGCTCTTGGAAGAAGGTGTGAGTGAGGCAGCAATCCAGGACAGTGAGCAGATCATGAGGAGTGAGTTCTCAGTGCTGCAGAATCAACTTGTGTTGCTCAAGCAGAAGCAGTGGCTCCTCATCGACACATTGCGGCAGTTAGAGGTACATGTAATGATTAGTAGAAAACATCATGCCAATCGAATTCGGAATTCTTCTTCGGTTTGTCCTGCGCAGAATTTTGAACATTCCAATGTTTTTCAAATCACCCAAGTAGAGGGTTTGTAGGTCGGGATTTTTGTGAGTGCATCATGCACAGAAATTTGCACATTCCTATTCTTTCCAAACCAACCAAATAAATGGAGTCGTAGTCTGGGCTTTGTTATTGGTCTGCTTCTTGTTTCGGTTTGTAGAGCTGTAATCTGTTCATTTCCTTTTCCCTGAAATTCTTTTGTACAGAAGATCAGATGGGAAGCTTCCTTTTTAACATTGTATATCAATTTTTTTGGTATAATTTATGAGCCATTTAGTGTATTCTTATTATAATTATCATCAGAATTTAAATGAAGCGGGATGAGTTTTAATTGATGCAGGGGAATTAATGTATGAAGTTCTTTTGCATTGATGCAAGCTCCTTTTATTTCAAAGGAACCATAGTAAGGTCATTAGATCATAATATGACATAATATGTCCTGATTAATTGTAAAATGTAAAACCTTTCACAAATCAGACCTCTCTTTACCTTTTTCGCTTCTTTCTTTTCCTGCAATTTGCTCCGCAGATCTAAAAGGCAAATTGGTTACTCTAGTTTTTACATTTTCTGTGGTTCAATTGAGAATTGATATATTGTCTATGGATTTTTTTATAGGCCGCAGTTGTTCCCATAAGGGTTTTATTGAAAAAGGTGATTGCAATATCTTGCTTATAAATAAATTGAAATGCATCATATCGAAAGGAAAAAACAAAAGACAGGTGTAATAACTGATAGCATGAGGTAGCAGAGTCGTTCAATGTTTATACTTATTAGATATGCATATTTGAAGACTGAATTTAAAATGTCTTCTATGCTTATATGAGGACACTGGTTCCTGATATCTAAAACTATTTTTTACTGTATTTTCAAATTTGCATTGGATGGTATTTTAGTATTGGATGCGTAGGGTTCAGTAGCACTTCTTCGAATACATGTAGAAAATTGGTTTTTCACAATTGCTATTTGTTATGGATGTTCAAAGTTCAGTTTCTTTCAACACAGAGAATTAGACCCACTTTATGTTTTGTATACTTTTGTCTGTATCATTATGTCCTTTCTTCTTCTTCTTCTTTTTCTTCTTGGTAGTAACAAAATATACCTACCTTCTTAGGCACCTTAACAGGCGCGCGCACGCGCGTGCACACCTTTATTTAGTTTTTATTCTAATTAATAGATCCTACCAATAATTTGAGGCATTTAAGTTGGAACATTATAGTGGTGTCTTAGTCATTTGAGGGGAAATCCTTAAAAATGCTGGTCCTGGCCTCATTGGCTGCTGTAAAGGTGGCAGTGGCCATATGAATAGTGATAGTGGTGGTGGTAGCAGTTTCTGCACTGGGGTTGGTGTGGTGATATTGTGATTGTACTGAGAGTCGGAAACTTAACCTTTGTTTGAGTCGCTTAGAGTTTTCCCTTTGCAAAGAGTGGGTTTTATGAGTACTCACATAAATCATTATTCCCAAAAGTAAGGTAATTTTTAGGTTTGAAAATTCTAAAAATTCAACATAGATAAGGGTATTCATTTTCAATGAATGCATTCATGATCCTTGTGCTAATATGTGTTATTGGCTATGATGCATTTTCATCATGCAAAAGTTTATCAAAAGGAATTTTCAACACACAAAACAAACATGGCCTTGATATCAATGAGCATTCTTCAGTCACTAAATTTTGTCCTTACAAAGCATTGTTGAAGTAGCTGAAAATCTAATCAAATCAAGCTGGCTACATGGAAGAACTTATTGTTACATTTCTAGGTTAAGTTATACAAGATTATTACCCTCCTAAAGAATGCCGATGGTTGAATAAAAAATCCACATCCATGTTAGATATTTTAGTATTTTAGAGTGTTTTGAATCACCACGCTCTCACACATTAAGCTAAGTTTTCTGCTATGTATGTTTCTGTTTGTATGAACTTATTTGAAAAGTTGGTTAACTTGTAGATGTCCATATAGTGGGCTCTATAAACCTTGTCCAAATCCCTTAAGATACTAGCCTTAATGAAGGCTGAAGAGTCAATCCAATTATTGCTATCAATAATTGCATCCGGCATCACCTATTAGTCCTATCTGGCTAACTATTTTGTTTGGGTAAAGCTTAGTCATTCAGGAGAACACTGCTACATTTCTTTAGGTAAATGTCCTGCACCATTTGTTTCCTGGAGATTCTAATAGGTGGGATAGATAATGTTGAAGCATAGTTATTGAAGGATTTACTCTTGAGGACTTTTTTTTTTTTTATCTTTTCACATTTATGAAAAACTTGGTGGTCTATCCTGTTCAGAATGAGCTGACTGCATAAGAAAACAGAAGCAGATGAAAATTTTGCACTCCCTCTGCCCCATAAAAATAGTCCACTTTGAAAAGTCACACTCTTTTAGGAAACCATATTAAATGCATTTACACGCATGACTCATCTACTATATTTTTGGTATTCCATTTGTGCCCTAAATTTGTGAGATTTTTAATTTATTTTGTTTTGTTCAAAATGTAATTTATATTTATCAAAGGGTATTGTAGAAAATTGAATAAAACTTATTCGTCGAACTTCGACGATGGACAAAAATTATGGGATGGCCAAAAAAGCAAATGTAGACTGTTTTTACAGGACGGAGGGAGTATATCTGAATTGAGTTAATTTAGTGTGATTAAGAATTGTCCCTCCCTGGGAAGCGTATTTGTGTTTTCATTTGAGGTGGAAAAAGGTGTTCTGAGTTACTTGGAGGCTTAATTTGGTTTAAGGCTTTGGGTTTGTTTTTGAAGGTTAATCCGTGTTAGAATTTTCGCTTTCCTAAAAATGCATTTGTCTTTTCAATGACTGTTCCCATTTTTCAGTTTCATTGCCGTACCATCTTTTAGAAATTTTACATTATTTCACAATTATCTATTGGAATCTCGGTATTCATGTTTTGGTCAGACTTGTGAGGCTTACATCCTGCATTACAATGCTCGACATTTTCGATTCTGTTATCTACCGTCTTAAAAATCATTGTGATTTTTTCTAGTAGAGTGTGGCATGCATGCTAGTTTATGCGTAGAATTTTTGCTTTCCTAAATATGCATTCGTCTTTTCCATGACTGTTCCCATTTACCAGTTTCATTATCTTACCATCATTTAAAAATTTTACATTATTTCGCAATGACCTATTGAATCTCAGTATTTACGTTGTGGTCACACTTGTGAGGCTTACATCCTGCATTACAATGCTTGACATTCTTGATTCTGCTGTCTACCATTTTAAAATCATTGTGATTTTTTCTAGTAGAGTGACATGCATGCTAGTCTTTGCTTAGTCACACTGACTTATTTTATTCTTTTCTGTTCACTGTGAACTGTTTCAAAGTAATCCATTTGATCTATAAATTACCATAGTCTAGTATCTTCTAATTTTTAATGAATTTCTATTTCACCCTGGAGTTTTTGACTTTTTACCTTCTAAATCTTTATTGAATCTGCACGTCCTTGTTGTTTAATTCGAAGTGTCGACTTCCTATACAAGGTATTATTTCAATTTTTCCCTCATGTTCTGCTAAGAAACTGCTATTTTATGCTCTATTGTGTAGACAGAAAAGGTTGATCTGGAGAATACAGTTGTTGATGAGAGCCAAAGGCAGTTGAAGGATGAAGGGACTTCTTCTGGAAGTAAAGATAAATTCAGCGGTATGTTATGTACTTGTACTGTTTGTTTGCAAGCATTGGTTTTACAAGCCACTATGATCTGGCAGTGGTACAGCTCTGAACTGCATTGAGACGTTTACACTTGGTTGATGTATAAAGTTAACCTTTAGAGTTTGGCCCTAACGTACCTTTATCCTTTTCATCTTGTCAGAAGTGGGCTGCAAACTTCTAAATTATTTGCAACCCTAATGAGATGCATCGCATGCTTATAGTGCTTTGTTGTTGAATATTAAAAAACATAATTGGCTTTACATGCCCTTTTCATTTATGGAAAAGATCATATGGTTAAATCTGTTAAATTTTTGGTCATATGTTGCATACCTTCCATCCTGATTTCATGGTATATCTATTCGTTCATTAAGCCAGTCTAATTAGTTTTGCCTATTTTCATTTAGTTTGGCCTAATTCTTATATTTTTGTTGAACTGAATTGATGCTTAGAGTCATAACATGCAAGGCAAATCTGCTGAGGTCAGAACTGCCCATGATTATTTGAGTTGAGATTTAAGGTCTAGTCTCCTAGATTAAAGGACACAAGGCATATGAAGAATAAGATACTTTATTATAAAGGAATTTGGAAAATTTTAAATGGTGTTGTTGATGTGGTTAGGGGGGAGAAAAAAAACCACAAGGCATGCTTGCTGCTTCTAAGTTTCCATTTTTAAGAAAAGGACACAGAGCTATGAAGATCAAGTAAAGTTTTCTAGGAGTGTGGGGGTAAAGCTGTTGCTTGAGTGATTTTATCAACTTCTTAATTTAATAAAGACACATGGTTGCATGAAAGTGAAACTAACATATATAAGTATGCGAAGCCTGTAATGCTCGAGTTATATCTCCTCAGACATTGTTTCACAAGATTGCGATGCTGTATAGCCTTATAGGAGATAGAATATCTCACCAACCACCATGTACTATTTCTGTAGCAGAGAGATGGTTTTACTGGAGATGTCAGTAATCCTAATTAGAGATATGTGGTATATTTAGTGTTGTGAATTTCAAAAGGTAGGTTCACTTGAGATGTCTATAATTCTTACCAGAGATATCATGTGGCTTTTTGAAGAGTTCTTAATATCAAAGTATCTGGTTTTAAAAAACAAAAGTTGTGCATTTGTCCCATTGGTGGATTACAATGGCTTCTAGAGGGAATTTTCTCAGACTGAATTTGTAAAAGTCTCTCAGGTTTTTGCTCCACCCATTGAATAGAAACATACGATTCTAGTCATTTTACAAAGTGGTGATCCTCACCCCTTTATACTCTGGTAGAACTTACACCAATCCTAGTGGAGATACTCTCCATCTCATTTGCTACTATCAAGAGACATGAATGTATGCGGAGTGTTATGTCAAAAGGATCAAGGACAATGAAGGAAAAGAAGGAGTAGGAGTAGGAGCCCCGGGTATTAGTATATTTGACACATAATTTAAATGTAAAAATTGGTCCTCTAAAAAAGTACCCAGCTCTGTCTCCTTGATGAGTTGAGTTCCCGATCTGGTGTGGATCATTCATGCGACTTAAAAAGAATTCTAACCTTTTGTTACCGACCCCTTGACTGGTGTTGAATGCCTCAACTAGATAAATTCACTTATTTCACACAATTCTTATGGTCTCATTTATCATCACAAAGAGAAACAAATCGGACCCATCTCGTCGATGAATTAGAAATGTAATATTACTTTCCCCTTTGTGAGTGTTCAACACCCAGGAACCTTTAACAATTCTCTCCTGGTTAAACATGTTGATCATGGGACAGTTACAGTACCCCAGTCAAACAGCTCGCCCTATTGAAGTACCAAAGGTGCATTCGCGTGGCCCTTCCTCCACCTCTGCTTTCCTCCACCTTTTTCTATATAGTCCAAAGTAAGGTGAGTAGTGACCAATTCATAGAAAACTTTCATCTAGAGTATGTGCTTTTATTAGCAACCCTTTAGTTTTGCAAGTAAGACTAGAAGCACTAAATTTCCATGGAGCATCTGCTCAAAAGGCATGAATAAAGAAGTAATTGATTATCTTCTCTTTGCTTTGCATATATGACTGGGTGATTACTTAGGCCTCAATCTTTGCTAATAATTTTGGTCCACAGTGAGAATCAACCTTGTCCTAACAAGGAAAATAAATAGATAAGGGATGGGCACTTCATTTTTTCCAATTTTCCTGGAATAGCGGGCACTTGTTTTCTTTAATTTTTCTGAAAGGAAGTACTCGATTTCTGACTTTTTGTGAAATATGAAAATTTTCCCTTTTGCTTAGAATGTGCCTTGTCTTTTGGGAAAGCATTATCTAGTGTCCCTTTTACAAAAGTCAAACTATTTCACCAAGGTTTCTTCCAAACAAGGGAGCGCATATAAGGAGGTGCCGGTCAATCATTGCCATTTTTTTTTCAAAAGGAAAAAAGTCCCCCCCCCCCCCCCCCAGGGGGTGTTAAAACAAAACAAACTTACTTTAAATTTTTTGACATTGAATATTGAAGTGTTTGTTAAACCTTTCAATTGTAAAGGGTCAGTACTAGATCAACTTAATCAGCTTAATGAACCTTTCACTTGGTTTATGTAGTATTCTGATGGGCATGTAAATACTGAGAGGGTTGGGAACCTGGTTGCATCCTGGTGCCGGTCAATACTTTACACGAGAGTGAAGAAAAGAATTGAGAAAAGAGAACACACCTTTAATAAGTCTTTAGGACTGTAAACTGTATTAAAGACGTTGGTCTTGAAATATCAGAAAAAATCCCAGTGAAATGGTCTTCTAAGCAATTTGTAGTTTCATCAGCAAACAAATAGGTCTAGTTATAGAAATAAGATTGAACTGCTATTGGACTCTTAGTTTGATAGTCACTAGTCAAAATTGATAGAAAAAGACCACTGATGACAATTGCATAGGGCATCCTTTAATAGGTAGGCATCATGTGTGACTTTAGAACACCTTCATTAGGGGCAACTTTGGATTATTCTGCATTGTTGTGTGGTGAACTCAATATATTGACTGATATTAGTTCTTCCTTGTAGTTTTTAAGTTGATTGAAGTGGTTGCACTGTTGCATTATGAGTTCTTAGACAAAGTAATAGATGTCAAGATGGCGCGAAACTCAACTCAACTCAACTGAATATAGCCTTAAATATTAATGACTAGAGGTTGGAGAGAGAAATCCTTTTTTCACCATTCAGCTCTATGCAAGGCAATATTCTCCTTTAAATCATTGGCAATCATCTTTTCCTCACTGCCTCCACATTCTTTTTGGTGTTCCTCTTGTCTTTGTGGTGCTAAAACTAAATTGATCCTCCTTACTGGTGCTTCATTCATCTTCTTTGCACGGGGTTTAGCCATCTTAGATGACCCATCCTTTTCTTGTCCTAGATTGATGTTCCCTTTAACTTCTCATAAATGTATTTTCTTATTGTATCTTTCTTTTATTGCCATTGATCCATCTTTACTATTCTCATTTCAGCCACACATTCTTCTATCCACCTTTGTTCGATATCATAGTTTACTTACTTTTTAGAGAGATTCCAAATTGAAAAGCTTCCTTGTCTTGGCATAAGATCTGCTTGTCTTATGTTGTTGCCTTATCCTTTGTTCTTGATTCATGTTATTCACTATGTGAAAGCTTAGACGACCTCTTATTTATGTCTCTTTTTGTCTCATCAGAAGAGATCTCTTGTTTCCTTTCTCGAAGAATGATGGATTGAACAATACTAGATTGTTGCTGAACTTATCGGTCATATATGTTCAATTATTTAGTATTTACCTTAAAAAATTTATCGATAGAAAAATTGTTCTTATGATATTTTCGCTCCCATCTTTTCAGCTACTTTCTTTCTCCTTTTTATTTATTTATTGATTTTCTCTGTTTTATATGTCGGTATGGAGTTGGGATAAGGCTTTGTTGAGTTGAGTATGAATAATTTTGTTTTGTTTTTGAACCTACGCACACAAGCCGTATGGGTCACTGGCCTAATACTTTGTTTCAGTGTTGGATAATGAAATAACGTTCTATTATTTACTTCATAAAGCCTCCCCCTATGAATGTACAGACTAACTAAAGCATCTTTTTGATACCTACGAGTTCTCCACATAGTATCCTGTTCCAGGACAACGCATGAACCAAAATAACCACTCTGTTTGCAAAAGTGGTGTTAGGTTTAGTAAAATTTAAATAAATCAACTTGCCTAGAAGTTGTTCCTACCTAACCAAACGTGTGTCATTACCTGTGATTTCATGTTACTTGCAGTAAGTTATTATGTTGTGTCATAAAAGGATTTGCCCTTTCCCTTTAAATTATTATTATTATTATTATTATTATTATTATTATTATTATGTTTTCTTGTTTCTTGTTCGTACTTGCAGATCTTTCTTCTTTGTGCCTGTTATTAAATTATGTCATGAAAAATTATTATGTGACATTTGTTGCGGTTATATCTACTCCAGGTTTCCTGTGTGCTCTGTTTTTCAACAATTCATCCTTTATTGAAATGCTTTCATTATTTTTCTCCCTTCAGAAGGAAGTCCAAGTGAATCTGATGATGATAATGAAAGAGTTGATGGTGCAGAGGAAGAAACTGATGATGATGACAATGCTTTCTTTGATACTCGTGATTTTCTATCATCCAGTTCCTTCAAAAGTAGTGGATCTGATTTTCGGATATCATCTTTCTCTTCAGATTACGAAGACTTAAATGCAGTTGAATCTGAAGATGGTATTGATCCTTCTATTATATCTGTTGGAACTAACTTTCCCCATGTTAGGCGGCGTAAGAAATTGCCAGACCCAATTGAAAAAGAGAAAGGAGTCAGTCTCTGGTCGATGATTAAGGATAACATTGGGAAGGACCTCACAAAAGTTTGTCTTCCTGTCTACTTTAATGAACCTCTCTCTTCTCTGCAAAAATGTTTTGAGGATTTGGAATATTCGTATCTTATTGATCGGGCATATGAATGGGGAAAAAGGGTAAGTTCAAAAATAAGAACCTGATGGTTCAGATATCAATTATCATTCTGTCTTTTCCTTATTAACAGTTCTTTTGCGTTATATTGTTGGAAATTTCTATGATAACATGAAATCGTTGAATATAAATTTGATTCAAGGAGTTAGAGAATGATGCATAAAGTTTTTGTGTTTGAGTGCTTATCCTTACTTCTCAGTATATACAAGTACAACAAAGTCTTTTAACAGTAGGGTGGAGTAAGAGCCTCACTACTATCATGAACTTCTTTCCATGAGTTAAACCTGTTGAGCATTCTCTTTTGTAACTACTAATCTCCTCCTTGATTGAATTTTGTAGGGTAATAGCCTTATGAGGATTCTTAATGTAGCTGCATTTGCTGTATCTGGATATGCTTCTACTGAAGGAAGAATTTGCAAACCATTTAATCCCTTATTGGGGGAGACGTATGAGGCTGACTATCCAGATAAAGGCCTCCGTTTTTTTTCAGAGAAGGTTTTGTTCTCATGCCTGAAAGTTGAAATAATATTATTAATATATTGTAGGTTTCTGCGTATTAAACATTCTTGTTCAATCAGGTTGACAACCTTATAAATAATATGTTTAAACAATGAATAATATGGATACATTTTTTATTTTAAAAAGCTAAGACTTAAGTAGTTGAGTATGATCTGGTTTAAAAACTCTATATTTAATATGTTTGTGGTACAATTTCACTTAAAAGGATTACACAAGATAAATTATTTTGAAAATATATAGAATTTTGAATCAAATATTGTATATCTGAAATTTATGTCACAAATGCGGTCATGTAGTATTGTGGGGGTAAAAAGGGATTCTCTTGTGATGAAGGAAATGCCCTCCCCAACCAAAAAAAAAAGGAAAAAGAAAAAGATTATTGAGGTTGTTAAACAATTCTATTGCCTGAATGTCATCATGAATAGGTTTTATATATATCAAATTGAATTCTTCACAATGAAATATGAAACTTTCAAATAAACCTTACCTTGTTTTGAATTTATTAAATTTAATTGAAGGAGAAGAAAAGTGTGTATACTATGAAGACGATGAAGGCTTCTCATTAAAGAGAAGAAACAAAATAATTTAGACAGAAATTAAGGATGTTACAAAATAGAGAAGACTAGATGTTCATTAATCAAAACCTTGAAAGGATTTAAATAAATTACATGGTATAAGAAATATATAAACTAGATATTATGGTATAGTTCCAACTATTCATCAGATCTTTCAAGATACTACTAACAATATGGTGTATCACTGTACACAACAATACAACACTCCATCTTATGTTTCTCTTGATCTCCAACACTTCCCCTCAAATTGTTATGGTGAACACCTCCACTTCCTCAAAATGAAAAATTTAAAATAAGTTGGCATTGCATGCCTACAAGAAAGTGGATGGTATCTCATGCTTCCGTACAAGAAAATATCACTCGTCTTTGTACAACAAATCAAGTCTTAATGGGCTTGACATGAAGAAGTGATCATCACATGTAATGCCAGTTGGGCCTCGTGGACCTCAACAAAATTGGGCACAAGGTCATCAACATAACTTTTTTTTTCCCTTTTTTCTTTAAACAACGTACCTTTTTCTCTTCTTTTAGTTTATTTTTGACCAAACAGCCATTGAAATGTTCTTATAGGGTTTTACTATTGTGTGCACTCCTTCATCACACCATAAACAAAACCAAATGGAGGGGCATCATCAAGTAGGAACGAACATGCCTCAGTGACTCATGCAATAGCTGGCATATGGCAGTGACAGTATGTTAAAAAACAAAACTCCTGTTTCTTTTATAAGAAAACAAATAGTAACTTCTATCTTTCGAGTCCTTTTCTTATGAGGACGTCCTCACATAGCTTATGTGAGGACTTGGCTTTTTAGCCAATGTAGGATGAATATTTTGAAAAACTGGCAGTTGGATTGAATATTCTTCTTATGTATGACATGCATGCCAAAAATCATAGTGTTCTGACGGTCGGTTTCTAAATACGGCTGTGAAAAACTATGACATTATCTAACGGTCACAGTTTTTCATAGTTTGTATTTTAGAAACCGACTGCATTTTAGAAACCGAATGTCAGATCACTGTGATTTTTAGAATGCATGACATACATTGGAAGAATATTTAATCCAACGGTCAGTTTTCCAAAATTTCCATCTTACATCGACTAAAAAGCCAAGCCATAAAATAAGGAAGTCCTCAGAAGAAAACTACTCTCTATCTTTCTTTCTTATCCTTTTTATCCTTGAGACCAACACAACACCGCCATGAAGAGGAACATTTTTGATAACTTGCTTATAGAACTAGAAGAATAAGAATAAAATGATCATGAAAACTGTATATTGAAAGTGCAAACCAGTTGTTTGATGGACGATGTCAAAGAAAAACACATGATAAAGAGATCTAGAATGAGATGCCAAATAAGAAAAAACAATTAAAGCAATTGTTTGAGGATGGAAAAAATTAAGCAAATAGTGTCGACAGGGAAACTTAGAAGTGAAACTGATGGAAACCAAACACAGTTATGAGAAGAATTTAGAACTTAAAACTCATGGAATAAAAAGGAAATGTGTAGCTGTCTGCTAGAGGATGTCTGCTGTCCTCCGGATGGAAGAACCCTGATAGAAACCTTGTCTCAAAACCTGAGTTTGATACTACGTTACAAAATAAAGAAGATTATATATAATTAGTCAAAACCCTAAAAGGGTTTAAATAGATTACAGATTACAAGGCATAAAAAATATGGAAACTAAATATTATAAGACAATTCCTTCCAAGATACTACCAGTAACAAGATGTATTACAGTACACTACAATGCAACACTCCGCCCTATGATTTCTCTTGATCTCTTCAACAATGGAGATTGAAATAACCTACTTAAATGGAACACTAATGTTGGGGGAAAGTCCCATAGAAGGATTCTATGGTAATCCCCTTTGGTGGTTAAATTGGTCTTAGCATTATAAGATTATGAGGGTAACAAAATTTTTAGCAAGGTATGGTTATTGTTTGATAATGTGTCCTTTGGATACATTTTTCTTTAGGGGATTTTGGCCTTATGTTCTCATTTACAATAATTTACTGCATAAAGTCCTATGTGAAATATCCATTGGCCAAAAGTTCTTTTGCCCCCTTTATGACAAAAATGCCACTGTCCTCCTCCTTTTCTTCTAGTCATCCATCGTCCACCCAAACAGAGATGAACCACTAGGCTAATCACCGTACGCCAACATTGGATTTGCATGAATATCCCAAGACGTATAAGCCTTTCATCCTACAAATCCGACCCCCTCCCTTACATCCCTTTCTTCAGAGTATCAATCCTAGGGGTCATCCTCTTCCAGATCAAAATCCAGAAGGTGTTGCGGACCCAAAAACCCTTATTAATTAGTGTTGCGGACCAATCTTGGGGTTGTGTTGCCAGTTCTTTTCAGTGTAGCAGAGAGAGAGAGAGTTTTACTCTCTCACTTTTTTGGGGGGATTTTTGGGTTTTAGCACCCTGCCTTTTCTTCAAGGGGGCAGTAACAGCCTCCTCAACTTGAACCACCCTTTCATCCTTTGATGAATCAGGTGGTTGAAGGTGTGAAGTGAAGTCCCACATCGCCTAGGTATGAAAGTAATGTGCTATATATAAGCGTGAGGGCACCCTCACCTCTTGAGCTAGCTTTTGGGGTTGAGTTTTACCCAAGACCGTGTAACATGGTATCAGAGCCGGCATACCGATGGATAGGTAGGGTGTGTGTCCCTGGCCTGCACGCTGCAGGTGCTGCCGAGTGAGCCCATTGCGAGTGAGGGAGGGTGTGAAGCGAAGTCTCACATCGCCTAGGTATGAAAGTAACGTGCTGTATATAAGCGTGAGGGCACCCTCACCTCTTGAGCTAGCTTTTGGGGTTGAGTTGTACCCAAGACCGTGTAACAGAAGGATCTGCATGGGATGAGCTCTAGGAGCCTCAGGTAAGACACCATAATTGGGGTTCCCAAGTAACACATTAAGACATTTCTCTCTCTGGTTAATCCAAGCATCCCTCATGTAATCCACGGTATTAGGAAATTCCTCATGTAAACACATTAAGAAATTTCTCATATTCAAACTACCATCTATGTCCTTCATAACTCAAAAAACAAGAAACAAATGAATACTTACAAAATAAAACTACAATTTCTATTTAGATTTGGCGCGATTTATCCATGGCATTGCGTTCCTCCTAACAAACCCTTAACAGGCTCTGAAAATTGAGACCTTAGGATTCCTTTTCACCTCTGACTATTTTCTCTGTCACTTTTCACTTATTCCTGAATTCTCTCTCTTCTTTACTTTTTCTTTTTTACCTCATCAAAGAAAGAAGCAAAAAAGTAGACCCAAGTACAGATGAATTGGAGAGAAAGAAAAATGGAAATAAAGTGGGTTTTGCACAGCCTCTTTCGATGTCTCCATCTCCAAATGCCTATACATATGCTTCTGAGTTCTGACCCGTGACCACCTAGAACCTGAGCAAACCATACCATGTACAACACTCTCTGAAGATGGTTGAAACCTCTTGGGAGCATCGATGGTTAAAGTTTCTTGGGAGCATCAATGGTTGTTTTGATGGTTCAAAATTAATGTAGAATTATTATTATTTTACTTTTTGGCCGTGTAGTGGAATTCAGAATTAATGCAATGAAAATCAACAGCAGTGTGGTGAAATTCATCAAAAAAATGTAGTGAAATTCAATACTAGTGTATTAAAATTCATAAAAAATATAGTGAAAAGGGTAAATCTGGTATTTTTACAAATTAATTTTAGTTTATAGGGTGATTCTATTGCCACCCACCCACATTGCTAGTGGCATCCACCAATTAATAAATTTTTTATTTCTATTGTACCCACATGTTAATTTACTATTCAGTGTAATATTAGATAAATAAAATAAATTAAAATAAATCATATTACTTTCTGCATCCACCTTCTTCTCACATTCATATATTTTCCATAAACCCTAATCTATCAAACCTTTACACTCTCGTATAACTTTTTGAAAACTCTAACAAAAAAATGTGTTTACTGATCAATGGATAATGAAGTGGTCATGTGGAATGATTCCAACAATGAAAATATACATTTTTTTAAGTATGATTCACTTTTTTTAAGTTGTTTTAATTTCAAGTTCGTGCTTTTGTTCAGCTCTACGGTATTGAACATCTATCAATGTTCAGATAGGGGTAATTGAACATGTCACTATGTTCAATTACCCCAACCGAACATATAAAAATATTCAGCAGGGGATGTTGAACATAACAAAATGATCAATCACCCCAATCGAACATATAAAAATGTTCAGCAAGGGATGTTGAACATTTACAGAATGTTTGGTAGGCATTAGTAGAATATCATTCTATGTTCAACAGTCATCAGCCGAACATATTAGAATATTTAGCACACTAAGTTAGAACATATTATAGAAAGGTTGGTCTACTTCCTCTTCATAGACCGAAGAAAATAAGCTCCTTTGTGGGATGAATGGCGGAATTGGGCTACTCTCTTCGTGAAGTGAAGAAAACAAGCTCCTCTTTGGATGGAAATAAAAATTAAAAAATAAATTAAAAAATTGGGGCTTTTTGGTATTAAGTGGGTGTAAAAAGAAACTTATGTTTCAGGATTAGTTGAGCTGGGGTGAGTTTGGGTATTATAGAGGGTGTAGGTAGCAAAAATTATATTTTAAAATTTTATCCGTGAGCGTAGATAACAAGTGGATGTCACTAGCAATATGAGTGGGTGGTAATAGAATCACCCTAGTTTATAAGACTGCATGCATTAAAATATGCCTAAATAGGACTTTTGGCAAAGAAAATCCCTTGCTAGGACTTTATGCAAGATCCTATTGTAAAATAGGACTTTTGGCAAAAAAAAACCCTTTTCTTTATAGTACATTTGATTGTTTTTCATTATTTAGGTTATGTATTTAATATTTTTTTATATCAAGTATTGAAGAGCTGAGATTCTTTTTCTTTGAAATCAGGTTAGTCATCACCCTATGATTGTTGCATGTCACTGTGAGGGTACTGGATGGAAATTTTGGGGAGACAGCAATCTGAAAAGCAAATTTTGGGGTCGCTCTATTCAGCTCGATCCCGTTGGTGTTTTGACTTTGGAATTTGATGATGGAGAAGTTTTTCAATGGAGTAAGGTATGACTCCAATTATTGGATATAGGCCTTCTATCATAAGGTGCACTTTACTCAACTTTGCGTAATGTGACCTCAATAGGGCCAAATGCAAAACAGATTTTGAAAAACTGACTGTTGGATTAGATGAACTAATCATGAATTTCATATTCGCCAAAAGTTACAATGATCAAACGATCAGTTTCCGAAAAATGTCACGGTGAAAAATTGTGACTTTCTATTCTTTAAAATGTCACTAGTTTTTCCCAGTTGGTTTTTCAAAAATTGACCGTTGGATCATTGTGATTTTTGGCGAACGTGAAATTCATAAGTATTTCATCTAATCCAATGGTCAGTTTTTCAAAATATGTTCTGCATTTGGCCCTCTAGAAGTCACCTTACGCAAAGTTGCGTAAGGTGCACCATATATATGTATCATTTTTTTTTTTTTATTTCTTTTGCATATTCTAGTTTAAAATCGAACTTTTTTATGTCAGGTAACAACATCAATATACAATCTCATATTGGGAAAACTTTACTGTGATCACTATGGTACAATGCGCTTAGAAGGAAATCATGACTATTCATGTAAGCTGAAATTCAAGGAGCAATCTATCATAGACCGAAATCCTCATCAGGTGATCTCTCTCTCTCTCTCTCTCTCTCTGATGATGATGATGATGATGATCTATTTACTTTGATGACAAACATATAGACCTTTAGATGCTCAGTGTAATTGCATTATATGAGCCTACCTTGTGGCTACCAAAAACATAAGCCAAAGGGAAAGAAAAGGTTTCATAATAAGTGTAGCTTCCAGTTTCTATAAGGCTTAATAATTGATGTAGCAATCTGAGGATATGACTACCCCTCTCATCAGTCCCCTTCAGATTGGTGTAAAGATATATTTTATTAATATCTCATAGATGATCTCATTCACCGAAGCCTTTGATCTTGCCTTCATATGGGCATCTGCCAACTGATTACTTTGTTATGCAAGGAGAACATATCTATGCCCCATTTTATAGTTTTTCTCTTTTGAAGTGACCGTTTATTTCAAATTGTTTGGTGTGGTCATGTTGGACTTGATTATTTGTGATTCTAGCAACAATATTGGCATCACCAAACAAGCTCAGTGTATAGTATATGCATGAAAGTCAAAGCCAGGTAGTAGTAATATGAGCTGAAGTTATGATACTCCCACAACCAAATAAAGATCTTATACTTGTGGCTAAGGGCTTTGCTGTCTGAAAACTATATTTTGCAACTATTGTTGCTTCTTGCTCCACCTTGTAAGTTGGTTTCCAGAGGTTGAATGTAAAACACTACTTGCATCAATGAGGCCTCAACCTGCAAGTGCTTATGTCTTAAATATGGAATTGCCAATTTCACAGGGAGACCAAATACAATGGTGGAATGAAAACTTGAGACAAAAATAAAATTGAGGGCAGTGAGAAACTAATGAAACAATCCGGAAAATATGCTGTGTTTATTGAACAGCATGTCTTTCGTGGAAGGAATGGATTGATAGGAGGCCATAATGGCCATTAGACTCTATAATGCTCCGGTACCTTGTAGAAATCAGAAATTCCATTGATATTCTTGAGTAATTAAAGATGTCAATCCATGAAAATTTGAAAATGACATAGATAATATCAAATTCCATTCTGGTTAAAATCCCAACATTATTACCTGAATAAGTTATTACATAGAATGAATGACCTTTTTTTTTTCCTGTGATTATGGTGGTGGTGGTGGTACGATGCACTGGGGGCATTGCCCTCAGGTGAACCTAACTGACTGACATAGTACAATTGTTGAACTGAAGACGCAGCAAATGCGTATTTTGTTTGGCTGGAAAATTGTTTAAAGATTATACAGTACACCCCTTCCTTTTACTTTGTTTCTAAAAACGACCAGAGATTGATAAAAATTTGGGCAATAATGAAACAAGGATATTGTTTCCAGTGATATCTACTAGAACTATTGTCATGGTGTATTATTGGTAATATAAACTCGAATTTTTTTCAGGTACATGGTATAGTTCAAGATAGGAATGGAAAAACAGTGGCAACTCTATTTGGAAAATGGGATGAGAGCATGCATTACATGAATGGAGACTGTTCTGGAAAGGGAAAAGGATTGGAGTCTTTGTCAGAAGCCCGTTTGCTCTGGAAGCGTAGCATGCCTTCCATATTTCCCACTAGATATAACTTAACACGTTTTGCAATCACGCTGAATGAGCTCACCCCAGGATTAAAGGTTATTGTTATGATGTCTTTATTGGAATTTCATTGTCTTTCATCTTGTGCAATTCGGTGCAATTGAAACAATGCATTAAAAGGAAATTACTTTGTTTAGTTTTCCGCTGGGTTTGTGGTATAAATCCGTCCTTCAAAATTGGATTGAGTACACACAGCATGCACGCAAGAGTCCTGAAATGGTTTATAATAATTTGAGTATGGGAGTTATTGAAACACTAAAGATATGTTGGGCACTTAAGCACATGATGCAAAATAGACTCCTTTCAAATGTAAAATGATGGAAAATTTGATTATTTCATTCAGAGTAGTATCCAAAACTACCCTTGAGCAGTTCTTGCAACAATTTGGGATATTGATCAATCTGTTTTTCCATGCAGGAAAACTTGCCACCTACGGATTCAAGGCTCAGACCTGATCAAAGGTACTTGGAAAATGGGGAGTATGAAATGGCAAATTCAGAAAAGTTGCGGCTAGAGCAGCGGCAACGGCAGGTAAATCATACATTATGTTGTTACTCTGTTGTCAAGTTCATGCACATGTAAGCGCTTGGGCAAATATGCTATTTTTCTAGGTTTGACAATTTGATGCCTGTGCAATTATAGACTAGGTGCTTGCTCAATGTTTCAAGTGCTTGCTTAAGCTCTCTTTTCTCCACGTTGTTAAAACTAATTTAATGATGTTTAATAAAAATGCCCTGTGCTTTAGGAATAGGTTGGCATGGATCCTTATATGATAAACAGTAATAATGTAGGACATAAAAGCCTTACCTCAAATATAAGGACTAGGTTGGCAAAAAAAATAAAAAATTAAATTGAAAGGAGAGGACTCACTTTGAAGAAAAACAAAATACCACAAAGTGGGGCCAACAATGCTGGCCAATTTTTGTTTTATTCATTAAAGCTTATTCTAATTGCTGTTGAGATTACTGCCTCAGCCCCATCATATATCCAAGTAATTATAAACTGGAGCTTGTTATTTATTACGGATTTTTATTTCTTAGAATTGGAAGAAAAAGATTGAAATGACATTCAATATTTCACCTATACATTCGATATTATAAAATAAAATAAAAATTTAAAAAAAAAATAAAAAAAATAAAAAGAGAAGAAAGAGAGAAACAAACATTGGGATTTTTATGAGGAAATGTTTATAATTATTCTATTATCGTTAATAACTGATAGCTCTCTTCTTTGAAGTGTATGATGTAGAAGCTGACTTTAGATTATCAGCATTCTATCTGCGTCTTCCCTACCTGAAGTTTGAATGTATTCAATTTGTCCAGCATGACCAGTCTGGTGGGGATCTTCTCATCATAAAAGTGGTCTTGTGATTAGGGCTTTTATTTGATAATGAGTTCCACCACCATTATTGAAGAAACACATTATTAATGCATTGATGCCCAAAGTTGGCTAGGGAGTTGGCCACACTAATGTGTGTAGTAATAGTATGTATACCATAATGATGGAAAGAACGAATGCCATTGAAAATACAATTAGCTTGCTGAGGGGGAGTGAGCCATCATATTTGAGACAGCAGTAAACCTTAGAATCTGAGTCAGCCACATTAATGTGTGTAATAGTAAGTACGCCATAACAATGAAAAGAATGAATGCCATTGAAAATACAATTAACTTGCCAAGGGGAGTGACCCATCATATTTGAGACAACAGTTAACCTTAGAATTTGATTCAATATCTCAAAGATCAAGATTCTGATTCTAGAATAGCCTGACGCAATCTAAAATATTTTGACACCTGTCCTTGAGACCTTGATATTAGTCGAAAAACTGTAAAATGTCACTAACGCACAAATCACATTCCCAGAAGGTTCTCTAATGACACCTCCACCAGCATCTGAGGATAGCACCCATCAAGATTTTGTTTCATAAAGCCAAAATTGGGCCTAATCCATCTCCTAGGTTTTGCTTTCTTAGGGCATACAAGGCTGAAACTTGGATTTGATATCAGGGTCTCACATATAAAGCGCATTTCACACTTAATGCTGTAGAGTTGAGCTAGGAAGCAACCTTGAAATCATTTCTGACCAGGTCTCCAAACCAATCCAAGTTCCTAAATCTCCAGATAGCCCAGCAGACAGGCAGCATAATGATTTCCACCACTCTACAGTAAACTGTGGGGAGATACCCACTGCCACCGAGAGTGAAGTTGTTTTATGTGGAACTTCCTTTCTGTTGAACCATCCACCACTGTTAAATGGGGATCCACCACTATTAAATGCACGTGCACGCATGCGCGTGATAATGTTATTTTGTGATGTTGTTAGGGATGTTGCTCTATATATTTGCCCTTTGACACAAATTTATTTTAGTTGATTGACTTTGCTCTTGGAGCCTGTAGGATATATTCTACTTTGCATTCCTCGTTTCACCTGGATAGTTGCAATATGTTAATTAAAATTTAGATAATTCTTTTGGATTTAGTCATTGCATGCTTGATTTTTTATGTTAACTATTCGTGCTGGATTTTAGTTTAGTTCTTCCCCTTGTCACTTGTATCGTGAATTTTCTTGGAAATGTTTTTCCCCCTTAATGTTCTATACAGTGTTTCTATTATACACAATATATTGCTTAGACATGTATGCTTCGTAAGATAAATAATGCAAGGCATGCTACGTTTCCTTATACAACCGCCTAGGCTCTAGGGATAATGACTAGGCAACTGATAAGGCCATTGCTTAGGCTTGCTTGAGGTGTTTCAAGGACTATATATTGTTGATTGTGTATGCTTTAAAAGATTTGCCAATACTTGGTTCTGATGATAACTGTTGGGATGTTGTAATCGGAATACAGTCTCGGAAGATGCAAGAAAGGGGTTGGAAACCACGGTGGTTTGCAAAGGGGAAAGGAAGTGAAACATACCAGTATAGGGGCGGGTATTGGGAGGCCAGGGAACATAGAAATTGGGATTCATGTCCCGATATCTTTGGCCAAATTCCTTCTGACCAGCTGTCTGAGTAAGTTCAAATTGCCTTCTCTTGGGTCTCAATTCTTTTTCATTTTTTTCCTTATAGGTGGTGTGTGACTGCTGATATTAGCAATTGAGGTGCCCATGACATGCATGTAAGTAAATTAGATGAATGTGTTGGCAAGTAATAAAAGAAATTTTCTTTCCTATTTTCAACTTTGCCCATGTCTTCTTGATGATGTGGTTACGATACTGGTCTTAGAAGGATGACCCCTTTGTTGAGCTGGGGCTGCCTTTTATTGCAACGTCAAGAACAACTCGAAACTGCAAATTCATGAAAACCTTTTGATGCAATAATTAATGTATATATAGATCTTGTTGCTCGAACTCCACTAATTTGTTAAATTTATTAAGAGGAAAATTTAAAATGGTGCCGGCACGTCGGGAACGATTTAGTGTCATCTCTTTACTATAGGGATCTGATTATACCATTCCATGGATTTTAAAAAAATGCATGTGCATGTATTACAGCTAGTACCGGACCAAAATGCCATGTTGATGATTCTTAATTACTTTTGATGTTTGCTTGCTTACAACTGATGTGGTTTAGAAAGAGAATACATAAATATTCTTTAATTCTGATTTATGTTGAAAAGTTTACAAATTGGTGCCATTTATTCTTTTAACTATTTGTAAGGTGATTTCTTATTCTGCTATAGCAAATGTTTGTGTGTGTGTGTGTGAGCATGTTTAGTCCTAATGTTAAATTTTGTGGTATTTTTCTCAGGTAGTGCCAAAGTTGGTTTTTTCATAAAATCGAATAGTGGATAAACTAGTTATAGCTGTGAATATGTTTCCCTCAATATGTTAATATCATGTGCTGTGATTTTTAACCTTTTCTGAACATAAACTGAAACCAGAAAAATTAATAAGAAAGATGAGGCTAAAAATAAAATTATAGAAATATCACTGAATCTCGTATTAGTCCAGTGTAGTGGATACTGTTCTGAAAAAATTTTCCTTCTATAATTCATCGAGTGGGAGTGAAAACCCTTTGCTTGCAGTCATCTTAATTTGATCATTTTTAATAGTAATTTAATCTAGGTATGGATTCTATTTCTTAGTTCAAGAGATCTCTTATTAATTGGAATCAAATACTTCGTAGATCTGTTCTGCGCAAAATAAGAATGAGCTAGGGTTATGAACTTATAATCTATAATTTGATGATTGAGTCGATTCCATTATTATAAGTTCATTATGTACTGGACTAGATCACAATATGGTTATATACTCTCATTTTGAGAAGTTGTCGTTCGAGCATATCTAAATCGATACTGTGTACATATGGACCCCCCTTATGTTTGTTACATTCCCATTTAGGATCAGGAATGGGCATAGTCAGACCTGCTTTTTACATCTCCTACTTTTATTTTGTTGTTTTTTTGTTCTTTTTTAATTGAGAAATAAGTTTGATTGTCCATCTTTAGATGTTTTATTAGTATTAGTAAGTTACTCATAGGACTAGAAGAGAATGTGTTAGGTGCCTGATCAGCTTGCTCTTCTTCTTCTTCTTCTTTTTTCTTTCAGTTCTATTAATAGGATGATTAACCAAAACTATGCTCTTTAGCTTTGGCAATAATAATTTCTAGTATGGAAATTATTATATTTGAAAGAATGATTTGAACATAGCTCTAAAGACATACGTAAGGACATAGTTCTCAAAAAGTGTTTTTTTAGGCAAAATTAATCCAAATGGGTCAAGCGTAGATCCTTACTTAGTACATAAATAGCAGACTCTTGCAAATTGTTGATGACTAGAGATCCTTGGGTTCAGGGCAACTGGTCAGCATGGAAAAAATAAAATTGATTTGAGACCCATATGGGTTTTAGTTAATCAGAATATACTTGGATGATGACAAATATTAAATTTCAATCAGCACAAGGCTTAAAAATTTCAGAAATTAAAGAAAGTAGAAAAAGACGAAAGTATTATTAGAGCATCCAATCGAAAGCACATTCTATATACTTCAATTTTTCATTTTATTATTGTGCAAAAGAGCTGGGCATTACTTCTTTGCTAGTATTGAAGATTGACAATCATCGGTCATGTGATGTGATTCTGTTCACACACAATTCTGTTCGCACATTGGATAAGCCACAATTTATTGTTTATTTTTTTATCTCTAGAGACAAAAAATGAAAATAAAAGTATAATGGAAGTTTCAATAACACAAAGCACTGATGATACTTTTAGAAGTTGAATTTTTAATAATAACTATCAATATTTTGTATAATTAAATTTTTAAATTTTTTTCTTTTAAAAATAAAAAAGAAAGGGTAGTTTATTCAAACTGATCTTAAATTATATTAAAAAAAAAAAAAAAAAAAATAGTTTCTTAGGTTAAAAAATGAAAAAACTACAGTTTGATACTCTCAATTATTAGTGATTTGTGTTTTGGATCCCTATAATTTATTTGTAACATATTGATCCTCTATAATTTTGATTTATGACACTTTGCACTCTTCTATCACTTAGCCATTTATTTCTTTGACTGAAAAATGGTATTAAGTTTATTATTTTTACATGCAGTATTAATCAAAGATTGCTAATATATTTACAAGTAAATTGGTGAAGTTTCTCCATGTAAAAAGTCTAATACTATTTTTCAATCAAATAATCAAATGTCAAATTGATATAAAGGTGCAGAGTGTTACTAAACAAAATTTTATGAGGTTAATATCTTACAATTATAATTATAAGGGTGTAAAATGTAAAATCATAATAGTTGAGTAAATCCGGCCATAATTTTTTTTTTTTGTATGTAAAATGTTACTAGTCTCGTACTCATCTCCACTCACTCTGAAATCTGAATACGTGTTTTAAAAAATAAAAAATGAAAAATTATGTGTTTTATATATATTTAAATTCGAGTACTCCACTTTGGAAAGTAATGATACATTATTATTACAAAGGCAGAACTCAAAACATGGTTTGGACGCGCAGTCACGGCTTATAAAAGCATGAGGTCACATGAAATGAGAACATGTCCGGCGCCATTGTGTGGGTAGTGACGAAACAGTTTTCGCAGTATTAACCATAGAACGCTTGGACTGGACGTGGAGTGGCGATTGATTCAAGCGTATCAGTCGTTAAGAAACGCGAGACAACTCTGTGAGACCGTGACGCTGGTCCATGTTCCAATGCCTAAAAAACAAAACCCATTTGCACGAGGTTCAGCCACACTAACGTGTTTCGATTTGATTGGGTTGGAGGTGGAGTAGCTCTCTCATCTGATGGACTTGCAGACCTACTTGATGCGCCATCTGACCTATTAGCTGCTTCTAATTTCATTTCATTTATATATGGCTCCGGTTCCCTTACATCTTGTTTTATATCTATATTTATATCTTATTTTTAACACTTATGTAGGTCGAATGTTTTAATAAACCGACCGTTGGATAAGAT
>JAESVK010000823.1:360119-374043 GCA_017140935.1 Hamamelis virginiana
TATATATATATATATATATATATATATATATATATATATATATATATGTGCACATATTTTATTTATCAAGCAACAATCCAGAACAATCAAATGCAAAAATTGAAGCTTTATCACATTAGTGCAATGATTTCAAGGTGTATTCATTTATTAATGTACATAATCTAAATATTAAGTAAAAATAAGAGAAATCAAAGTAATAACCCAAATCTGTATGACATTGAATCAACTACTTCATCTAGGATTTACTTATTCCAAGCAAAAAAAAAATCCAAACTTTAACATATATGGGCACCAATATTACCAAAACAACAAACACATTTGCAAAGATACACTTATCTCTACAACGAAATCCTAAAAAACACAAACCCCATCCATAATGGTCGTTAAAGATATCAGAAAATTACTGGATAAATGTATCTCGGCCATTCAAGTAAAAGAACCCATACACATCAACTACCAATTCGAAAATAAAAAGGCACTTATCTATGAATCGTAGCAACTTCATTTCATATATGCATTTTTCCTAAATAAAAACAGAAAAAAAAAAAAAAGAATAAAAAAAGGTTGAATATAGGTTGTTTTCTGGATTCTGAATTTTTTTTTTTCTCCATAATTGCCAGTTGCTTCCAACTATAGTCGCTAGTGAACAGTTTCATAGCTTGGTCACCGAAAATTTTCAAATGCCGGAAAACCAAATCATGATATCTATAGAAAATTAGGCCTCAATCAAGCTTCCAATATATTTGGAAACAATCCACATTTTTTAGAACTTGGTATTATTAGCATAACAAATGGGTACCAATGTCATTTTCCCAAAATTTATTAATTTATCAAAAAATTATTTTTATTTAGGGACATCTGGGTATATTGATCTTATACCAAAACCCAATGGTGGGTAGTTTAATGGATGAGCAAGCAGGGCCAAGGACGTACCAAGCCCCTTGATCCTAGGTTCGACTCCCATTAACTACTAATATCTTGGGCCACGGACCGCAAGGCGCAAACCTTGTTTCAAAAGCCTTGTTCGGGATGCAGAATTTAGTCCGAGGAGCACAAGTTAGCCGAGGATACCTGTATAACCAAAAAAAAAAAAATACCAGGATCCTTTTGGGATTCGGACTAATTCAATGTTTGGCACACTCAAAAGAGGAAAACCATAATTTATGGATAACCTTAGAACTTGGTAAATTTTTCCTTTTAAATTGCATAACAACTTTATGACCATATGAAGAAAAGTTTCAGACAGCAAAAGGGAAGCTATTGAAAATGATTTAACATGAATATCACATAAGGTGAAGCCTTGTTCACCCCCATAATGCTTCTTGGAATCCAATGCACAACTACAAACCCTAATAAGGAAAGCACAAGCTCAAAGCAAATGAGGACATGCCACGTGTTCATTGCAATCATCAAAACATTTCACTTTTGTAAAGTTCACATTCCACCATAATTACATACGATAAAAAAATGCTTCAGAAACAAGTCCTGCAAGTCTTACAATTAATTTCAAAATTGATATAATAATTAGTACAAATATTTTGAAAAGATTAAAAATGTAAAAATGTGGCTATGTTACTCATTATTCTAGCCTACTAGTGCCACATAAATCAGCAGCTGCAACTTCCTCTAGCTAAAATGGAGGCTTCTGTAGTATGTCGCAAGGGCACAAATGTCTTATAAAAAATTTTGATTATGTTAATGTGATATGTCATGTGAGTTATAATAATTAATTAATTTAGTTTATTAATATTATATTAATCACTTTGGCACATCACATTTTAAAAATAAACAAAAAAAAAAAATTCTTTTATATTAATAATTTATAATTTGGTGTATATTTTGATAAAATAAGTGCAAAGGCAAGCATTTTCCAAGCACCTTCCTAAAGAAAATAATGTAAAAAGAGAGAAATAAATGCAATTAGGCACCGCCTCATACATATTTAAGCCGTTGACTTGCACTACAATAACTAAATTATACCATCTTTCCTTTCACTATTCATAAGACCAAAACAAGTAGACAACTTAAATTGCGTTCGATTGTCAAGAAAACTGCGACATTTACTACTTGTTTGGTCACCGAGAAGACGAGGGAAAAAAAAACCCCATATTTTCTCCTAGTTTCCTCCATCTTCCCAAGATAAAAGTTTTCTCCCGCAAGTACAGTATTTGGGAAAGATAAGGAAGCTAACCTTGATATTGTTCTGGGAGAGAGAGAGAGAGTAGCCGTCTACTCTTCAAACCCATGTGTGAGAAAATATGCTTTTTTGCATGCGCATTCGTAAGAGTTGTTTAGATTGAACTGTTTAAACAAACTTTGAAGGGTTTCTCAGAGAGAGATTTACAGAGCTAATTTGGCATGCTGGCCACCTCCAAAACGTTGCCATATCCTTAGTGGGATGGAGGTGGACAGAATGCCAAAATGGCTCTGTAAGATGGCCTTTCAGAAACCCCACAGAGAGAGAGAGAGAGAATGAGAGAGAAATAGAGTGTGTGGTAGTCGTTAGGATATATTTTGTGCCGAGATATGAGAGACTTTATATATTGCTTAGATATTTAGATAAAGATAGAGGTGACAAAGGTTGTATCTACTGTAGGGATAGGAGTAATCATGCTGTTTTTGAAAATTCATAAAATTATGGAGATGTACATGGAGTTGAATTTTTTAAAATTCATAAAATTAGGTAACAATGTACGCTGTGTATATGATTTATGCTCAATATGATAGAGCATCTTCACTAGACTTTCATTTAGGGTTGTCATTCTAAATTTGAAAGACATGTTAAAAAAAAGTTATTTCAATGAACTGTTATCTATGGCTCTCAAATTAGGCAACGACACCAATGTCTCTCATATTTGAAAAATTATTTGACAATTGTCATTTTCTTTCAGATATCTTATATCATATATTTTTCTCTAATTTAAAGCCCGTTGAAGCACAGTAATGCTAAATATGAGAGGAGCTCTCATTTTGACGGTGTAGCACTTCCAAAATTAAAAATGGAAGGCCCAAATAGAAGCCCCCATTGGAGATGCTCTTAAGGCCTGTTTGGGTTAGCTTCTGCTAAAATCATTTTTGGAGAACAATTTCTCACATATTTTTCAAGGTTAAACTCAAACCATGTTTTTACATATCAAAATTTCATACTTGTAGTAAAAGTTAGGAAAAGCTAGGATGTGTAGCACTCCCAAAATTAAAAATTAAAGGCCCAAATAGAAGCTCCCATTGGAGATGCTCTTAAGGCTTATTTGGGTTGGCCTTTACTAAAATCACTTTTTGAGAACAATTCATTCACATATTTTTCAAAATTTAGCTCAAACCATGTTTTTACATATCAAAATTTCATACTTATAGTAAAAGTTATGAAAAATTAGGACGTCACAACTTTTACTATAATCACTTTTAGCATAAAAATTTTGTCTTCCATCCTACCATTCATCAAGTTGTCCAAAATTAATTATCACCTCATCTCTTTAGATTAAGTGGAATTTTAAGCTTCAAAAGTGATTTTAGCAAAAATTAACTCAAACTTGCCTTTAGCCTATTAGTTCTCTTGCTTATTTATGCACTTGGGAATGAGATTGGCATGGCTTGGTTAAAAGGAATAAAAAAAATCAATGTTCTAATTTATTAAAATGACAACCCCTCATAATAAAAATTAAAAAATCTTTGAAGCTCCAAAGTTTGCCCTTTTTGTCAAAATACAGTTGAGTGTAGAAATAAGAATGGGTGGTGAGGTAAAGCTTGTTGGGGGATGTGGTGGGTTATGTTATCACCTGAATCCATGTGTATATCTGATACACTTTTGCTTGGCATACAGCTTTTTGACTTGTTACTAAAAGAGGATACAGAATGGGCTACACTTGTTCTCCACTCAAATCCCTACAATACATTCTCAACTACTTCTCTGTTCAAATTTCAACCCCACTCAAAAACAAAACCCAAAATAATAATAATAATAATTAATTAATTTGTATATTTTATTTTCTGCACGTTCAAGAATGGAATGAGAATCCTCTATTTGGATATTTTCGGTGTTTGGATGATGTGTTATGATATGAATTATTTGCACATTACTCAAGTGAAAAAGCAAATCATCTAGATCATAATACATTATCCAAGCATATCCAAGCCCAAGTTGAGAATTCAAACTCGCAAGATTGAACAAATTCCTAAGAAAAAAAAAAAAAAGCTTACGAGACTTCTGTTCTATTTTTTATGTATTACTTCTATTTGTTCTCATAAAAATCTATCTTAAAAAATATAAATATAAATATAAATATTAATTAAAAGATGGAATTTTGTATAATTTTTTAGAGAGGAAGAGAAAGCTATATATAAAAGATGGGATCTCCACTCAAAATAGAGGGGACAAAATATTTTTGGCTAGTACAGAGTAATTACTGAATGAGATCTTTGGACCCACATCTGACATTACTTTCCCATGCCCCATCACCAACTCTTGCCATTCCAACCTTTTGCCCTCACTGCAATTAAATGATTCATCATCACCGTTCAGAACAACTCTGTTGGTTTAAAAGTGAATTCAAATTGGTTTTTTGAACTCATATATAATTTTTTTTCTCTAATGGTGAATTTAAAAAAAAAAAAAATCAAAACCGATTGAATTTAAAAGTTATAAAAAATATATATAATATACTTATTAATATCATGTATGCTAAAAATCATAGTAATTCAACGTCAACGTTTTAAAATATAGTTATAAAAAAATATAATGATTAAAAACTAGTCTGTCACAGTTTTTTTTAGTGATATTTTTTAGAAAATGCCTATTGGATGATTATTATTTTCGGCTGACATGACATGTATAAGTATAGTATCATATGTAGGGGTTTGGATTCGCTGTTAATCGGCTTGCTGCTGATTGCGGTGTTGATCCATCCAGTGTTGTGAAATCCACGCTAATATCATATAATAAAGCAACAATCGATAGAAAATTCAAACACCTGAACCTATTTTAAGAATAAAAAAAATATATAAATATTAATAGACTTCCATATGGCCACAAAACAAATTTTGAAAAATAGACGTTATATTATATACTATTCATGTATGTTATGTCTGCCAAAAATCATAGTGATTCTATAGTTAGTTTCTGGGAAAAAAATGACTAAAAAAATTGATGATATTTTGAAGATTTAAATAGTTTTAGTTTTCCACAGTAATATTTTTTTCAAAAACTAACCGTTGGATCGCTATGATTATTGCTAAAAAAAGTAAGTGAAAAATAAAGGATTATTGCTCACAAATATTTGTCCTTTATTGCTCAAGTGAAAATGACCATTGAATTCACTCCAAGAGACATATGGCGCCATTTGGATGGATCAACACTACGATAAACAGCAACCCATCAACAGCGAATCCAAACGCCATATGCAGCTCAAATATGCTGACTTGATCATTTGTGGAGTTTCCATTGATAGAGAGAGAGAGAGAAATATAGGGTGTCCAAAACTGTGCTTGATTGGTTTCAGAGGGCTCAGGGGAGGGCCATATTGAAAGGTGATTGAAATGAAATGACTGTTGTTTTCAATCTTCAAGCAACGTTGACTCTTTGATTTTCCTGGATCAAAAAGCAACCAGAATCCTTGCCAGAAGCTCTCGAACATTTAAAAACTTGCTTCTTTTGTTTGAATGATTCATCCAGTACATACCTGCAAGATAGGATGGGGGGGGTGTTTAATTTCCAATCAATTATATTAATATATACAAATGGTTTAATTTAATTACGTAGGAAAAGACAGAGCAATGGAGGCTAAATTAAGGCAGATAATATGGAATATGGTGAATCTGATCACCTAATTTTTCTTATAGATGGATTTAGCCAAAACGACATGAGACATGGTTGATCACAGAGAAAGACGACGAGCTAATACTTTATATGCTTTGGCATGCATGGCTCTGAGATTGCACCATGAAGATTATGTACACTACTGTCTATCTATTTGTACGTAAAAAATGGGAAGTTGGAATGCAAATCTCGATCGTCCTTTTGCCTCTCACGCCCTGCTCTGATCCATACTGACCTCGAAAATCGAACGGCCTCAAATGCTTACTAAATCTATGATAATGCATATTCTGATATTCTCTTGTACACTTCCATCTAACACGCTCTCTCTTTCTCTCTCTGGATAAACGGAGTCTCTGAATATACAAGGATTCACTGCACTATGTAGGTATAGATAAACTGAGTCTCTGAAAATGCAGGGATTCACAGGTGTTCCACGAGGCCAAGGGAAGTTGGTGACGCGGATAACAAAGAGAAAAAACAAAAGAACCTTGAGATATAAATAAGACCCATGCTATTCGCCCCCACTCCAGTCGACACAACAGTCCAGATGACCAATTTGTTCCTGTACTAAGCTAAATTTTATTTTATTTTTTTATATATATTATGGACTTTTGGTCTGTTACAAAATATATTTTGAAAAAGACAGTCAAATAAAATACTTTTCTCATGAATGTTATGTTTGCCAAAAATCACAATAATTCAATGGACAGTTTTTGAAAAATCTAACTAGAAAATAATGATATTTTGAATAACAAATAAAACACAATTTTTTTTATCTTTTTTTTGCAGTCAATTTTTAAAAAAACTGACCGGTGGATCTTATATTTGCCAAAAATTAAGGTAATTCAATGAACGGTTTTTGAAAAAACTGACTAGAAAAATAATGATATTTTGAAGAACAAATAAAACAAAGTTTTTTTTTTTTTTTTTTTTTTTTGCAGTCAGTTTTTTTTTTTTTTTAAAAATAACCCGTGAATCACCGTGATTTTTGGCAGCTATGACATTGTGAGATGAATATTTTATACTAAGATCAATTTTTTAAAAATATATTTTGCAACTGACCCAAAAAATACATAATATATTAAAAAAAAATGTACTTTAGCTTGGCATAGGGACAAATTTATCATTTGGGACGTTGCGTTGACCAGGGTGGAGCACAGGGGGCTTGGAGCGCCGATATCACTCCCCAATAAATTTCTAGACATGTGATATATTTAAGTTCGAATATACTAATATAAGGTGCATCTGATGTAATTTTGTGTCAAGTGATCTCCATGTAGACGGTTGTAAAATATATTTTGAAAAATCGACCGTTAGGTTTGATAATTTCCTTATGTTTTTCATGTCTGTCAAAAATCACAGTGATCCAATATTCATGAAAAAATTGTGACATTTGAAAAACAAAAAAAAAAAACACAATTTTTCATAGTGACATTTTTACAAACTAATCGTTGGATCATTAAGATTTTTTATATGAATGAAAAAAAAGAGATGAGAGTATCTAATCAATTAATGGTTGGTTTTTTAAAATTTATTTTACAGCTAGTTCTATAGATATCACATGACATAACTTTCCATCATATGCACCTAACTTATATTAGCATTTCCCTATATAAGTTTCAAAAGTATCGAGTGAAGAAAGAGGCAAGTGACTTATGGTTGCAATTTGGATGGTTTAAATCAGAAATTGAATTCAACTGGTCAAATTGGTTTAATTTTGAAAAATATTTCGGTTCGATATTTTGCTAATCTGATCAACTACCACTGTAGTTTTATTTAAGAACGTATTTAAATGGAATTAAATCCTAAATCAAAATTTGCCAAATTAATTTAACTCCAATAATAATAATATAACCCTATTCTAGTCTGCTCTATCATGAAATGAACTTATTATCATGGAATTTAATTACTAAATCATCATATAATAGACTACAAGTCGATAACCCTGACCCATTCACATTTTAGGAGGAACATATGTACTAATTATGTACGTGACTCTAGTTGGAAGGGTGATCCTAGGCAAAGAAATTGATCCTCGAAGCTAAGAAAGGGTATATATCCGTGCTCGAGTAATTGTAATAATCGAGTTCATTGATATTTCTAGTACAGTAGATGCAATCATATCAAATTTTTAAGCGCATTTGGATGAGCTTCTACTTCTTGTTTTTCTACTTTTAAAAATAATTAAAAAAAACTTTTTATATTTTATTTAGTACAAAATTTTGGTTGTTACTTTTAAAAGTTGAGATAGTAAGAATTTTTTCCTATATCAATATTTAAAAGTAATTATCAAAATTTTCATTCAAAATTTTTATTTTTTACTTTTAAAAGAAAAAAAAAAAAAATCAGAAAGTAGAAGCTTATCCAAACTGCCTCTCATTTTCACATCTTCAATCTAAATTTGCACGCAATATTTAAAATAATATTATCATTTAAATTTATTCGAATTAAATAGTAAGAGACTTTGGTAAACTTAAAAATCTGATCAGGTGAGGATACGCCTGCCTAGTTTTTATTCAGTACTGTTTAGTAAGTATATTTTTTTCTACAAATTAGTTTAATTATATTGAGAAAATAAGATATAAACACAATTTTTTTTAAATCAACTGAAAACTGATTCACATTAAAAAAAAAAAAAAAAATCATAATATAATAAAAAATAAAAACTTATCAGACTCATTTTTCAAAATTCCCAAACTGGGCCTAATACTCCGTAATATATTTTCATCGCAGAATCAGTCATAAAATGAGTACATCCGCAAGAGATCGGCTGAAAAGAAAGCTGATTGCCAGAATGAAATATTAAAATGATCCCAAACCTCTATGTGTGTGCACAAGCCACTCTCTCTCTTCTTTCTCTCTCCGCCTCACATCCAACGCCGCCAAAGTTTACTTGCCTTTGCCGTATTGTGGGAATGCATTTAATGAAATTGCAATTGATTAATCACCAATTTCCACTATATTTCATCATTACAAAGATTTTTTCATTATTTATATATCCAAAAAAAAAAAATCAAAAATTTGATTCGGAAAACACATTGGTTTCTGGGCATGATCAAAGATGAATATCCACCCTCTGATGAATCAGCAAATCAGTAGTTGATCTACCATATTATTTTACACCTGGATGCCTTGAATACAATCCACTCAGTACATATATGCATGCGTTGCCAAACATTCTTTCGACATCGCCATCTCTAAAAGTTCATCTTTGCCGACTTTGTGTTTAATAATAATCTGAAAAACCCTTGAAAACCCTTCCATGGCAGCTTCTCCAGAGCTTTATATTAATACAAAACCAGAAAAACCCTTAAACCCTAACGCTATACCCTTCACTTTTTCTTCTTCTAAACCCATATGTTGTCCCCGTTCAATCTACCTACAACCACCGCCACCGCCACCGGTACCGGTGGTGGCGGTGGATTTGGTAGCTTCTTTCTCTGTCTGTTCTGTATATCATTATAATCCGACGCCGTATTATTACGGCCAGTATTACAATGCACAGTTACAGCCTCAACCATATTACAAACCCTCTTCTCTTCCTTATTACAAAGATGGCGGTTGTGTTGAGGAAGCAGTTGTGGGTGATGATGTGGTGGTGAGTTTGGAGAATAAGGACTGTTTGGCTGGTGGGAAAGAGAAGGTAAATCGCGGAGTTAAGAAGGAATATTTTCCAAGGAGGTCACATAGAAAGAGAGAGAGATTGTCGAATAATAGAATCGCTTGGGTGCCGAAGAAATCTGAATCCGAACAGGGTGTTAAGAGTAGAGTTGATAGTAAAGGTCTTGAAGTTTTACTCCGTGGGAAAACCAGTGTCATGATTAGACACATCCCAAATAAATTAAGGTATACCCCTCAATTCTTGTTACTTCAGCTCTCTCTCTCTCTCTCTCTCTATGTATGAAAATGTATTTATGAGTCGCTTTTCGGGGTTGTCATCGTCTCTCTCATTCTATTATTGTTTCTGATTTTTGAGATTTCATTGTTACCTGTTAAATGTTGGCTAATCTTGAAGTTGTGCAATACATGGTTGAGCTTCAGATTTTACTTGTTCTTGTTGTAAAACTGGCTCTCTCTCTCTCTCTCTCTCTCTCTCTCTCTCTCCATGAGTCTTTCCCTGACATGTGGTTTCGGTAGACTGAAAAACCCATCTGTTGTATGTAATGGGTTGGTCACACTTTCCATTTTTCTTTCTGTCTGCCTGCGAAAGGGATGTTAAGCCCTTTCACATTCATCGCCCAGGTACACATGATCATATCATTAAATGTTTAGAGTGTAATTCGTCAATATTACATGCATTATGCATATACGGTTTCCTTTTGTATGCATTCTTATTTTTACTCTCCTGAAATTAACGCATGTACTCGAGTAGTGTATATATATAGGCACGTTCCACACCCTCCTGACGAACTACTTTTGATATGGGCTATAGCTTCTTTTGTATGCTTTTTGTGTATTTTGTGTACTGGGAAAGTTCGTTTTGGTTGTTGTTTCTGCTCTTACCTTTCTGGGGGTTTAGCTTCTTTAAGTCTGTTCTTTGTCTGTTCCTTCTGTATAACAAATGGAAAAAGCCATTTTTTGTCCTTTGATCGGACCGGGACTGTGCAAGCTGGCCCAGGAAACTCCTTATTTCCTTGTCACAATACCAAAAAAAAATAAGGGGGGGACAATTTTGGAATTTTTTTTAAAGGTTAAGTGATCCTAAACAAGGGGACAATTTTGGAATTTTTGGAAAATGCTAAGGGATTCTAAGTTGACACAACACAAGGTGTGGACATGGCATATTTTGATTTCATATAAAACTTCATCGAAATTTTGGATGGAAAAATGGGTATACATGTCCATGAATATGGATGATGAAATGACTACACCACTGGAGATGTTCTGAGACCATGAACATGGTGTTTTTGGTTTCTTTCTGTGTACCAATTTTTTGGTTTTATAGCTTTTTAACATTGTCCCATATGGTATTGATCAGTCGGAAGGATTTGCTGCAATTGCTGGATAAATTCTGCTGGGTTGAGAACAATGAGCCTGATTGGTGCTGTGACCCGATCCGTGCCGAATATGATTTTGTGTATCTTCCAATGGATTTCGTGTAACGTCTTTCTTCTCTCAGTTCTCATTAAGTTACACTGATCAAGATGGTTCATAAGTTTTATTTTGCATCAATTTTTACACTAATTCATTTGTCACATGCTCACCCTAATTTCCAGTATGGTAACTACCATTCTATTTATAAACTTAAATTTTGAAGTAATGCTGCTGGGACCAAGACTTAGAACACAAATTATGTGATCGTTATGTGGCAGCAAAATAGAATCTCTGCTTTAGTGGGTGTAATTGAAGATTCATTAATAATGCCGTTACCTTGGATGGTTCACATAATTTGGCTTTTTCATAATATTATTTTTAAATTTTTTTGGGGTGGGTTTGATTTATCAGGCACAGGTGCAACTTAGGGTATGCATTTGTGAACTTCACGAGCAGTGATGCAGCAATGAGGGTTTGCAAATATTTACAAGATTACAAATGGAATTCGTACGAGAGCAAGAAAATATGCAAGATCTGTTGCGCCGATATACAGGTTAATGTCGTATTTTTATTTATTTATTCTATAGATGGAAAAATGTTAGTTCACCTGCATATTTCATCAGTCTTTGATCACTTTAGCTCATGTTTGGATGATGAGAATTGAGAAGTTGAAAGGTCTATAGATATTTACCTAGGGTTTTGTTGCTAGGTCTCACTGTTTTTTCATCTGGGTTAGTTGATTTCTTTCTGTTTACAATCATTGAGCCTTTACTCCTTTCTGGATATTTTGAAAAAAACCAGGGAAAAGAAGCATTGGTGCGCCATTTTCAGAATTCGAATTTCTCTTGTCACACTGACGATTACCTGCCAGTGGTTCTTTCTCCTCCCCGCAACGGCTACGCCCCTTGCACTGCTCCTAAAATCATTGGTCGGCGTGCAGCTTCCTCTGCCAGAAAACCATGAGAACTCTCTGCCTCTTTGTTTTCATCTCCCTCTAGCTCCAGCTTTCTTCTCTTTTTCTAGCTTTTGCTTTTGCCCATTATTAGCTTTTGGGTAAATGGATGTGTAAATAATTAAAACTCTTGTAGGAGTTGTGACCCGTGGTTTCCTTGTCTCCCTAGTTGTTAAATTTGGGAAAAAAGAAAAAGAAGACGAGTGAACCCAATTTAGTCCATATTTTAAAAACCAGCTAATGTGTCAGCATGATTAACGTTTGGTCTTTTCTCAAAGCGTGCTGTTATATCAGTTGGTTTAAAAAATATGTTCAGAGCAGCTAAGGGTTGAATCACTCCAATCGCCAATCACCAATCGACATGGTAGCATGGTGTTGGATTTTTTTATCTTATGCTATCTTGAGTTCCCAATTGGTGATTTGAGTTTTTCTACCATATAGCATTGGGAATAACTTTTGCTCGACAATTTCTGAACATTCTGGGGTGAATTGGAAACTTGGGTCTTCCTATAGGGTTTGTTGTATGTTGTAGTGTGAAGCCTTCTGGTGTTATTTGGGTTCGTAGAAGAAACCCTTTGTTTTCATTGTCTCCCCATGTTAAGTTGGAATGTGTGTGTGTGTGTTCCAAGCGTGGGGTGAATTGGAAACATAGGTTTGGTTGGTTGTGTAATGTATTCAAGATTTATTTTGGTAGAACTGTTGTTTGTAAAAGGTCTTGTTTGAATGAAGTCACATTTGAGTTTGAGGTTTAAGTGAAATGTTCTATTCAGTTATACATGCTTTAACTAAAATCAGCTAAAAAATCTATGCTTTTTGGATTTCTTTTTACAATGAATCAGCATTAAGTGAAAAAAAAATCCAATGATTTGGATTTCTTAGCTGATTTTAGTTAAAGAAAGGTATAGTTGACTAGAATATTTTTGTGAGTTTTTATATATACATATATAGAGTAATATTCCTATCATTTATTCCATACTTAATTAAAATCAGTTAGATATTAGTTGATTTTAATAAAGTGCTGATTTTAATAAAGTAAGGTTTGATTAGTGATTAATCTATAAAAAGGAGTTTTAATTAGATACATTAGCTGATTTTAATATTCTACTCGTCTTACTTATTTAACATGTAGTGTGGGTGGCGTAAAAATGGAGTTTGGGACTTGTAAATAAGAACTTATGGCGTAAAAAGGGTTCCATTTATTTATATTTTTTTCTAAGGAATTCAAATTTCAATATGGGAGTTGTTTTTATAAAAATAGAAGTATATAAGCCACAAATAAAGTAGTGATCATTTTAGCATATGTTCATGCTTACTATAGTTAAAGTAAGCAGGTAGATACTAATTTTTTATGCATGTTATGAATGCCAAAAGTTTTAGTCATCGGTCGATTTTATAGATATGCTATTGAAAAAAATTTGTAGTTTTAAGCTGTAATTTTGCATGCATAATTATTATCTATAAGAAGAGTAGCTAATCTAATCATTAATTTTATATATATTATATTTTACAGTTAGTTTAAGACATCATTTTAATTTTTTAATAAGAGACCTTGATTTTTGGTTTGCTTGATATTTATAAGAATTAGTATTTAATTTAACGGTTGATTTGTTTTGTTTAGAATACGTATTCATTTGGTTTAAAATCTAAAGTTCTCATATAAACGGATGAGGGAGAGAATTGCATACATACCTTCTACAATTTCTCATAAATTCTCTTTCAAATATAATTTGAATTATATATATATATATGTGTGTATAATATTTTGAAAAATTGACCGTTGGATTTAATATTTGATAGGTATGCCAAAAATTACAGTGATCGGATCACTGGTTTCTTAAATATTGTAAAAAATTAAATACCTATATACTATTCAATAGTCTATTTAAAAAATGGGTTCTATACCAATAGGCCCTTGGTATAAGAGTGCTATACCAATAAGCCCCTGCCTTTTTTTATGATACTTGTATATGTGAAAGTTTATTAAAATGGACAAAAATACCCTTTCATTAAGAGGATATTATCCAATATTATCTAATATTATTAGAAAATCAACTTAACGGAATATTATTCAATATTATCTCCATGAATCAAGGAATATTTCAAATATTGAAACTCATTTACAAAGG
>JAESVK010000823.1:374053-403804 GCA_017140935.1 Hamamelis virginiana
AATATTGAAACTCATTTACAAAGGAAAGTTCATCCTAATCAACTTCCCTAAAATCAAGGGATTATATGAAGATAAACTTAAATCATGTATACATGACTCTGTTTGGGCCGAGTCAAAACATATGACTAATTGTAAACTTATTGTTCTACATTTGGCAAATTATTTGCACATTAATCTGAGTTATGCCTCATTGTGGGCGTGACTCTTTATATAAAAGACTATTGAGTATAAATTGATACATTGTGGGAGTGATTTTTAAGTTTGAACCATTATCCAAAGTCGTGACTCATTGTGAGTGTGATTTTTAAGTTTACAAATTTTTTTTTTAGAATGAAGGTTGCAGTTACTGCAAAACATAAGTCACATATCATTATAAAACCGAGTCATGACTATCGAGCCACAACTCTCTGTTTTTATTCTACTTGGTTGTAAGATATGGATTGGGAAAATAGAGGTCATGTTCTGTATACATAGGTTATATCTGTGAGCAGAGTCAGGACACTATGGATAGGGAGTCGTGACTCTCTGGTTTTTCTTCCAAATTGCATCCCATAAAGATCAAATTTTTGTGGGTCAGATTAGCGTTTTAATGTCTGATCATAGGTACCATAATCAAAGAGGACTCAATTTTCGGATATCAAAATGTTTGATTTGTTGGTTTCATATTCATGAATATATCAATACACAGTGATAACAGAGAGTCGTGACTCTATCTTTTGTTTAAAATTTTTTTCTTTCTATTTTTATTTTTGTTTTTTGTTCATAGTCAAGTTTCTATTTATATGGAATTTGATGGGACTCTCTGTTTTGGAATTTTGTAAACATAGAGCCACAACTCTCTGTTTTTATTCTACTTGGTTGTAAGATATGGATTGGGAAAATAGAGGTCATGTTCTGTATACATAGGTTATATCTGTGAGCAGAGTCAAGACACTATGAACCAAATATGAAATGGAAAATAAATTTACAGAGATACTAGTATCTTTGTAAAAAAGAATTCTTTCATACACAAATGAAAGAATGAATATGCATATATATCATGTGAAAACTAAAATAAAACTAACATTTTTTTAGGAGAGTCTGTGGTTATTAACGGATGTTGGGGCTGTTATTGAAGCAACGAAAATATAAGTGCTTTAACTGGAAGAAACCTATTTCATACGAGGGCAATAATTAGGAAGATGGGGCTGTGCTGGGAAGATGGGGCTGTGATGGGGCTGTGATGGGGCTGTGCTGGGAAGATGGGGCTGAACACGTTTGGAGAGTCTGGATATTTTTGGATTATGGGGCTGTTATTGAGAAAAGAATATGAAAGGTCTCCAAATCTCATATTACAATTCAAATTCAAAAATAAACCTATTTCAATCTTACCTAATCCATAGGAGATATTAATTCAATATTAAATTATCTATTAACAATAAATCATGAAATAAAATCTTAACCAAAATCAAGCTTAAAATAAGGAAAGGGTATTATAGTCAATCTATACTTAGTAGTTGACTTCTAATTTGACCTGGAGGGGCCTATCGGTATAAAATTACATACTTTGGACTTATTGATAAAAAAGACCATAATCAGGGGCCTATTGATCATTTTCCCTTAAAAAATTAGTGGTTCGATCAATGTAATTTTTGGCATGCCTGTCATACATAGGAAGAATATTAAATCCAACCAACGGTCAATTTTTCAAAATACTCATTTTTCATTGGCCAAAGGACCAAATCCTTGTATAAAGAAGTCCTCATAGAAACGGGACTATATATATATATATTACCCAAATTTTTTAATTTGGGAAAATTCACATAAATGGTCCAGTTAGCACATGCTTATATAAGTTAGTGTAACCACAAAGCTGGTAGATAATTGTGGGATGCGTGTTTTGAAAGGCTTACCATTGGATTAGATGCTGTACTTATGTATGTTATTTGCAGGTCAAAAGTCACTAGTCCAACAGTCAACTTCTCATAAAGATTGTGTCAGTTTTAATGGTTACAGTTTTTTCGATTTATATTTTTAGATATTTATATTGGATCACTGTGATTTTAAGGATGCATGACATCCATAGACAGAATATCTAATCCAATAGTCAGTTTATCAAAATATGTATCCTATAGGTAAACAAAAGAACACAAATTTTCACTATACCCTTTTTCGAATACTAATAGTTGGATTATTATGATTTTTGGTGAATGTAAATTGAAATTTAAAAATAGTTTATTTAATCCAATAGTCAATTTTTGATATAATCTTATACAATTTTACATAAGTTACAAAATAGTATTATGGGTAAATTCAACAGATAAAATATTATTTGAGCATTTTTAATCTTGGTTAGCGTACCTAAAAATTTTTGAGGTACTGTCCAGGTGTTTTTATGCAAAGCCTTGGAATTTGGGAATAAAAGATAAGATAAAATATTAAAATGTTACTATTGCCATGATTCCATTAGAATGGAGGTGGACCGACTGGGACTGCCTCGGATCACAGTTAGCAGATTTGGAGCAACATCTTCCACCATCCCCATCTGCTCTGTGATGACTTTCTCTCTAACAGTCTGTGTGGACGTGACAGCAATTTTGTACGCCTAAACAACAGCAGTAGCCGAGGGACTGACAGAAGGGCATTTAGAGAGAATAGAGGGGACAAAATATTTTGGAATAATTAATGAATGAGATCTTTGGACCCACATCACGCCATAATCTCTCTACAATCTTCATCACATACACTTTCCCATCACCAACCCTAATCATTCCAACCTTTTCCCCTCCCATCACATCTTCTGTACTCTAATTAATCTTCCACATCACCCTACCTAATAATAATAATAATGAGAGGATTTCTTCTCTCCTATCATTTTCTATTACCTTTAATAAAAGTTTATTTTAAAATTTTAAATATAAATATTTATTAAAAAATAAATTTTTTTAAGATGGACTTTAATAAAAAAAAATTGAAAGATGTATATATAAAAAGTGGGACAGAAAATCTCCACAAAATAATAATAATTCTTCTCATGACAACTAAAATGTCACTCCTCAAGCAAAAGAATTTTTTTTATTACAGTTTACTTTCCAATACTATTGATTAAAAATATGTTATACTTTTATATTTTCAATAGTGATATATTAATTCCTATACTTTTAAAATGTGACAAATTTCAGCCTTATATAGATGTGAACTGAGAATCTGAATTATGTCAGTTAAATATTTGTTTATTTGACTGAAAAATGGTGTTAGACGAGTTATTTTTTCCATATAGTATTTATCATAAATTGTTAATATGTTTATAAGTATAGCGGTGAAGTTTCATGATTTTTCTCAATATATTTTAATTTTATTACTTTTTTTTTCGACATACTAAATAAAATATATTGAAAAAAATCATTAAAGTTCACCGATATGATTTTAGGCACATTAGTACTGTAGGATAAATACAGCATAAAAAAAAAATATAACGAGTCTAATGTTTTTCAATCAAATAAACAAATAACTAACTAACATTAACATTAGAGTGCAAAATGTCATAAATACTAATAGTATATAAACCTATCAAATTTTAACTCTGTCAAATGTTTGGAAAATAAACATATTCTAATTTTTGCAGAATAATATGTTTTATGACTTTTAGATTATTAATTATCACTACATTTTGCATTAAGTCATGCATAATAGAAAGGAAATAGTGTATGATCAAATCAAAAAAATGCTTCATACTTTCCTCTCATGGGTACGTTTGTATACCTCCGCACCGTCTGGACCCTTTGAGTTTCATCGAAGAGAGAGAGAGAGAGAGAGATTTCCAAAACTGTGATGGATTGCATTCAGAGAGGTGCAGGGGAGGGAGGGACCATATTGAGAGGTGATTGAAATGAAACGACTGTTGTTTTCAATCTTCAAGCAACGTTGACTCAATATATATATATATATAATACCATATATATACGTACAAATTAAATGGTTTAGTTTAATTACGTAGGAAAAGACAGAGCAATGGGGGGCTTGAGCCAGATGAGGTATGGTCAATCTGATCACCTAATTTTTCTTTTATATAGATTTAGCCAAAACAACATGAGACATGGTAGATTACAGTCTTACAGAGAAAGACGACGACCTACAATGCTTCCTCAACTCTGAGTTGAGCTGAGCTGAGGAGATTTTGAGATTGCATGGTCCAGTGAAATGCTTGAAGTTGCCTTTTTCTAAAAGAAAGTCAGCCATGGAAGCATGGAGATTGCTGCACCCATAAGATTATATACACAGTGTCTTTCCATTTGCACGTAAAAAATGGGAACTTGGCTCTCTTACGGCGCTGCCTGCTCTAATGGATAGTAGTAACCTCGAAAATCGAACGGCGTCAAACGCTTACTTAATCGATGATAGTGCATATTCTCTCCTGCACACTTCCATTTAATGCGCTATCTCTCTGGATAGGCCTCTGAAAATACAAGGATTCACCGGCACAGCTGATCCAGGGGCAGGAGGCCGAGGGAAGTTGGTGACACGGATAACTATGAAAGAAAGACAAAGAACTTTGTTGTATTTCTTACATATAATCATATGGGAATTCACTTCCTCCTCAGTCTTTGTTCTTTCTTTGTCCTTTATAGTGTATATGATCAATTTAGATTAGCTATTTTGAGAAATTAACTGTGAAATTTGATGCTACACTTATACATATGATCATAAATACAAAAAATCATATTGATCCACTGAGAGGTTTTTCAAAAAATACACTGTGATGGTTTTTCACAATTTTTTCATTTGTGTTTACAATTATTTTCAAATTTGCAAAAACCAACTGTTAGATCAAATCCAATAGTCGATTTTTTGAAATAGTTGTTCAAAGTTGATCAGATGTACTAGGGAAGACAAAGAGGAAGGACAAAAAAGGAGGACGCAATTAGAATTTTCCATAATCATATATAGTCAAGGAAATTTAAAATTATAAGTTTAAGGACAATTCTATTCGTCCTCTTTTTTTGTCCTCCCTAGTGCATTTAACCAACTTGGAATAGTTATTTCGAAAAATCGACCGTTGGATTTGATGCTTCACTTATATGTATCATAAATACATCGCCGCCAATTCAAGCCTAACTCGCCTTTGTCGTATAGTGGGATTGCATTTAATGAAGAACAATGCTATACATTATTACAACGAATCATTATAAATATCGTTACAAGAAAAAAAAATGATAGTTTTGAAAAATCATTCACGAGTACTTTTTAAAATTTACTATATTTAATTCTTGGAGCGATGTATATTACTCCCTTCGTCCTTGAAAGATAGGCCACTTCCAAAATGCACGCATATTAAGAAAATACATCATTGCATTGACTTGTTGCATTTTTTTTTTCTCAAATTATCCTTCTCCTACAATTAAACAACACTAATGCATGCATATTGAGGTGGGACTGGATTAATTAATAAGGGTAATAAGGGAAAGTTAAAAAACAATTGTTTGACTTTTTAAAATGGCCTATCAATTTAGAGCATCTCCAATGGAGGAGCCAAATGAGCTGTCAAAGCCAAATTTGGTACTTGGCACCCAAAACAGCTGCTCCAATGCAGCTGCCATGCATTGCTTATGCCAGATTTGGCTTTGGCCACCCAAGCTGCCAAATTTGGGTTTTGGAATGGCAGCTGCCATTTGAGCCACATCAGATTTCCTACCACTCCAACTTCTCCCAACTTCCAATATGGCAAAATACCCACATAGAAAATGTGTTTGGCAGCCAAGAAAATTCAAGAAAATCTAGGAAAACAAATGGATCAGCAATTAGAAGGGTTCGATCATACCTGACCAAAATATCCTTGATCTCCTTCCTGCTCTGCTCGTCTACGTACTTCTGGTAGAAGGCAACAAGGGCTTTGGCTATGCTCTGGCGAATGGCGTAGATATGAGAAGTGTGGTCACCGCCTTTGACTCAGATGCACATGTCGACGCCGGCGAAGCGGTGATGGCCGAGAAAGAGGATGGGCTCGTAGACCTTGTAGTGGAGGATTTCATAGTAGCGGTGAAGGGAGAGCGGCAAATCTGAGGTCCTGAGGTGCGCCGCAGCCGCTGGGTTCTTGCCTTCTCGGTGAGGTGTGGACTTGGGGATAGAAGAGAGACGCCGGAGTAGAGAGCCGGCGTTGTCGCTCGGTCGCGGTGAGGGGAGCAGCTGGGTTTTGGGAGTGGAGAGTGGAAAGAAAGGGAAAGGAACTTGGGAAAAGGGGGACCAAATTTTAGGGTTGTAAACTTTTTATAAAATTATAATTATATTATAAATTATAAAAGTATAGAGGAAAGTTTATTTATAGGCCCTATTTATAAGTTTTGTTTATCCAAAAATTCCTCATTTTTTTCACTTTACCCAAAAATCATGTTTAATAAAAAAATACATCAATTTGGCTCGATGAGCTCGATTGGGTATCCATTATTCTTGATGAGTTGAGCTGGAGTTCTCTGTGTTCAGATTTGTGAGGCTAAGGCTATACAAGTGGGGAAATGAGGTAAGAGAAAGTAGGGTTTATATATATAATTTAAATGACATGTTGGTTTTGCCATTCTTTTTACCATTATTTATACCATTCATTTTTAAATTACCAATTTCGGTTGATTATGTTGAGAAATCGACCGTTAGATTAGATACTCTTCTTATACAAGTCATACATGCCAAAAATCACATTGATCCAACGGTTAGATTTTAAAATATCTAACTGTAAAAAAAGCTGCAATGTTTTTAGTTATAATAATTTTTCACAGTGACATAATTCAGAAACCAACCGTTGAATCGCTGTGATTTTTGGCACATACGTGATATACATAAAAAAAATATCTAATCCAACGGTCGGTTTCTTAAAATATTAAACCGACACTGGTGTTTTGAAAACAAATGGTAGGAATAATGGTAAAAAAAAAAAACAAATAGTAAAGGGAACGTGACCCATAATGTAATTAGTGTGTAATTAAATTCCTTCAATTAAAATTAATCAATGATAAATGATAATTAGAATAGTAGTATTTTAGTCAATTTTATGCGAAAATTAAAATTTCAAATTTTAAATTATTAAATTAAGATAAAAAATTAATTAATTATTTTAAAATATATATTTTTTTTCATTACGAAGAATAAAAAAATGTTTAATATGTTCTTGTAAATAAATTTTAAAAAGTAGTTGGAAGTTAGTTGGAGCATGAGGATAAATATGTCAAATAGATGGATCATGGGCATGATCAAAGATGAATCTCCACCGACTAATCAACCAACGTAATCAGAAGTTGATCTACCATATTATTTTACACCTGGATGCCTTGAATACAATCCACTTACTATATGTATATATATACGTGCCAAACATTCTTTCAACATCACCTCACGAACTCTGAAACTTCTTCTTTGGATTCAATCTGTAAAACAACAAAAAACAAAAAACCCTCCCATGGCAGGTGAACCTTTAAACCCCGAAAAACCCTCGAACCCAAATCTTAAACCCTTAAACCCATCTGCCGAGCCCTTCACTTTTTCCTCTTGTAAACTCATATGTCGTCCCCGTTCATTCAATCCACAAGGACCACAACCACCACTGCCACTTCATCCTCCGCCGCCGCCGGTGTTGGTGGCGTCGGCGGAGTACATGTGTTACTCTGTCCGTTCTTTATGTCATTATCCGACGCCGTATTATATGAGCCACTACAATGCACAGTTACAGCCTCAACCATATTACAAACCCTCTTCTCTTCCTTATTGCAAAGATAGTGTTGGTGTTGAGGAAGTGCTTGTGGAGGGTGATGAGGCGGATAAGGACTGTTTGGTTGGTGGGAAAGAGAAGGAATGTGATGTGGTGGTGAAGAAGAAGCAGGTGAGTTTGGAGGATAAGGACTGCTTGGCTGGTGGGAAAGAGAAGGTAGATGTGGGAGTTAAGGAGGATTTTCCAAGGACGTGTGGGAGATCGAATAATATAGCCGTTTGGGTGCCGAAGAAGTCTGAAGTTGTACTCCGTGGGAAAACCACAGTGATGATTAGGCATATCCCTAATAAATTAAGGTACTCTTTCTACCTCTCAATTCTTTCTGCTTCGGTCTTATTTCTGGTTTTTGAAATTTCGTTGTTATCTGTTAATATTGGCTAATCTTGAAGTCGATCAGTGCATGGTTAAATATTTTAGCTGCATTCTCTCTCTCTCTCTTCCCGTGAGTCTTTCTCTGACATCTGGTTTGGGTCGACCGAAAAAGTATGTTTGAGAAAGTAATGGATCGGTTACTCTTTCATCTTTGCTTTCAGTCCGCAACTCTCTTTGTCTACAGAAGGGATGTTAATAAGCTCTTTACATTCATCACCATGTACATGTGAGGAGTGCAGTTTCACCATTATATATGCATATATTCGTTCGTTTTGTATGTATTCTTATTTGGCTCAGCTCCTCTGAAATGAATGCATGTTCTTTTAATTATATGCTTTTGTCTACTGGGAAAGTTCGTTTTCGTTCTTCGATCTCTTTATGCCCTCACCTTTCTGAGGACTGAGGTCTACCTTCTTTAATTAAGTCAGTTTCCTGTCTGTATATATAAGAAGAAATGCTTAATTAATTGGTCTGAGACATATTCATATATATGTATGAATATTATGGTTTTTAACAGTCGGGAGGATTTGGTGGAGTTGCTGGACAAATACTGCAGGGTAGACAATGAGGATGACTGGCCCTCTGATCCGTTCCGTTCTGAGTATGATTTTGTGTACCTCCCCGTCGATTTCAAGTAACCTCTTCTTCTCTCTCATGGTTCATAAGAAAAAAAATAAAATAATAATAACAGCAAGAAAACTGCTAATACAAGCATGTGTTTTTAATTATCAGGCGAAAGGGGAACAAGGGTTATGCGTTTGTGAACTTCACCAACAGTGATGCAGCAATTAGGGTTAGCAAATATTTTCAGGACTACAAATGGAATGCGTACGAGACCAAGAAAATATGCAAAATTAGTAGTGCCAAAACCCAGGTAGATCTTTTTTTAATTTTCCCTATTGAAAACTGCTAATTCACTTACATAATTTTATCCGCGTTTGATCGCTTTCATGCGAACAATGAGGTTTTGCTGCTAGCTAGGCATTGAATCTTTTCTCCCTTATTACAGGGAAAAGAAGCATTGGTGCGGCGTTTTCGGAATCGGAATTTCACTTGTGACACTGACGATTACTTGCCAGTTGTTTTCTCCCCTCCTCGCAACGGCTCGGTTCCTTGCACTCCTCCAAAAATCGTTGGTCATCGTGCGGCTTCCTTTGCCTAAAAACCATGAGAAACTCTTCGTTTGCATCTCCCTCTTCTTAATTCCTCTTCTTTAATTTTTCATAGCTTTTGGGTAATGACTAATGGATGTGTTGTTGGGTGTTGTGAGTTGGGTCTTATTTGGTGCTTAGTTGGGATGGGTTTGTAGAAAGATAAGAGATATATATCCCTTTGTTTTCATTATCTCCCTAGGTGAAGGTGGAAATTCCAATCCTGGGGTGAATTGGAAACATTGGTTTGGTTGGTATTATGTACTATTGTAGAGCTCTTTTATGTAATTCTATCTTTGATTGAATCAATTAACATTACTGCTTGAGGTTTTATGTTTATACAAGTATGTGGTTTTAGAACAAGTTGTTCACTCCAAAAGAAAATTACTTTACTAAAATTTAAACCAAATAATGTGGGTTATGTGATGTGGTAAAATATCCATTGTTGTATATTTCTATTTTTTAAATATACAAAATAAGAGGTTCTTTTATGCTTATAAAATAGATGTTTTTATTTTTTTATTTTTATTTTTTTTTAAGAATAAATTGAATTCAACAACAATTCTATATCACTCGACATTTTAACCCAAAATTAAAAACCATCTTGACTTATCGTAATTTGAGTGGATTGTGAAAAAGAGGGAGGCAGTTTGAAAGGAGAGACTTCACCACTCAAAGTAGGACATATTTTGGTAGTTTTTAATTTTGGGTTAAAAGTGTCTGGTAATATAGTATTTTTCATTCAAAAAAATGGTAAAATATTTTAGTCTAGCTAATAAGTACATCTAGACAACCCAACTGGATTACTTTCTATTCTCTTTGGAGTGTCTCAAAGGAATTTGATAGTTAGGGCCAAGAAAGGTACTCTAATTAGATTGCTATCCATAACTTCCAAATTCGGCATCAATGCCTCTTATATTTGGAAATGGCCATCTCTCAAATGGTTCATGTCAAATTTTTGTTAAGTTTAAAGACTATTGTAATACCTTGGTGCTAAATATGGTTGTTCTATATTGAAGTGCCAAATATTGGAAGATATTTCATTTTGGTACTGTAGTACTCCCTAATTAAAAAATTAAATGCCCAAATGAAAGTTTTTATTTGAGATGCTCTTAGCATTTCTATTAGAATGATGTATTAAAGAATTGGTTTAAAGCGGTGTTTTCTTTAACTTTTATGAAAATCACATTTGGAGTTCAAAATTATATTTGATCTAAAAGATTGTAATAATCACTCGTAAACTATTTTAACAATGATCATATGACTGTCAAATTTTTCATACTAGAAATGATTTAAGGTAAAAGTTGGGATAGATTGTGGCAAAAATTTAAGGATCCTAACATTTGTCAAATTCATTTGAAAAATGCAAAGTTGATCAAATTTTAGACTAAATTTTTTAAACTAATTTTTGTGTATTTTTGAAATACACAGAAATCAAGACTATATTATTCTGACACATCATTTGGTTTAAAAATTTTGGTCTAAAATTTGGTTCAATCTAGCATTACTCTATTCATTTTTAGTATAAAAATTTTAAATATGAAAAACATGATTTAAAAATAACTATAACAAATTATGTGAAAAGATAGTTTTTTAAAAAATAATTTTTGGATGAACGAACGAGGAGATTTATCCTTTTTGTACAATGCGCTCACCTAAAGAGTATAGACTTCATTTCATTTTTTTTTTTTTTTTAATAAAGTAAAACGCTTGTTGGTTTAATTAACGTGCTTCACAAGAGAGGGAGTCCATTCCTCTTCTCAACTCCTAACCAAAGCAAGAATTTATCCCACATTTATGACATTATTATCACTAGAGCCGAGAGAGTAGAGACTTCATTAGCTACTAACCACTTTCATTTGTAAGGGGCTGTTTGGGAACCCACAAAACAAAACCAGTTCTACCGGATACAAGGTGGGTCCAAATATTTAATCTCATGTTTGGTAAGTACAAATAAGACACATATCAGGTTTGTTATTGTTCCAAAAAAGGGCCAAAAGCTGGCTACACTTGTTCTAATGAAGTTGCTGGTTTAAACAAAAACCATATTTCTTTTTATTGACAGCAAACTTCTCCAGACCTATCAACTTCTCTATATATCATTTCTATCCTTAGACAGCAACCGGTCCGACCAAGACACAGTCCACGCCGGAAAATCTCTATTCTATGTTCATCACTCTACAACCCTCATTGCAGCCGAGTCGCCGGAAAACCCAACCCCATCTTGCGCACACTTGAAACCAGACAACAAATCTCTCTCTCTCTCTCTCTCTCACACAGTTTAATTTCAGAATATTACCTCCCATAACAACCATTATCTTCCATCAATTTCACCCAAAATCCCACATCATGGCCCAATAACCATCGCCTTTTTCTCTCATGAAGAAAAAAAATTTTGAGCAAAAGAGAAAAAAACTAACAAAGGATTAACAGGGGGACCAAAACTTTGAAAGCTCCGGCAATGATGATGAACCGAAATCCGTGCGAGAGGAAGAATGTAAGTGAGAGAGACAAAGGCGAGAAGATAGAGAGCGATTAGGCGTTGAGGACAGCATTCAAGAAAAATTTTAAAAATGGGATTTTGATGTTTCAGGTGGAGAGGATGGTGGCTATTTGTTACAGGGGGAGATAGTGGGGCAGTGGTCTGATGCTTCTAAAAATGGGAGGAAAGAATACGGTGGAGTTGGAAGTGCCTTTTGTTTGGTGAGGGTGTTAATTAGGAAATAGGTGAGAAATAATGTGTGGGCAATAATAAACAGTTTTTGAACCAAACAGCATTTGAAGAAGAACTAGGGTAGAACTAAGTTTTTAACAAACAATGGACAAAATGGAAAGAGTTCAAATAAAAACTTGTCTGATTAAAACTAGATAAATAAATTGGTTATCAACCAATCTGAACCAAATTTCAGAATTTCCAAACAGCCCCTAAAACTTTAGTGCTGTTTGGTGTAGTTTTTTTTTTTGGAAGGCTCTAGCTTTTGAAATGATCCTGTCAGCAAATGTTCCATGACCGTTAGATCTCGGCCATCCAGTGAAATCTAACTGCCATAAAGTGAAATCTAACGGTCATGAAGTGTTTGCTGACTTTGATAAAATCACCAAATGCAAATAGAATCATTACTATGAAGGTGCATAATAATAATTTGTCTGAATAGTTTGGCTTCGTGTTTTGAAGATACAATTTTTTTTTTTTGCCCTTCTCACGATTAATGGAAAGGTTTAGACAGGAAAGAAAGACCTAATATTCAGAAAAAAGACGGCATCTAGTGGACAATGTGGGTTTTCGAGAGTAGTGGTTATCACAAAGTTAAATTGAGCCAATCAAAGACACATAAAATAGAGCCATAAACTAGTGGAGATCCCACGGAGTAATATGTAATTTGCTGACATAGTTTCTATAGATTAGGCTAGAGTAGGCCCTAATGTAAAATGTGACAACCATGTGATAGTTAAGGTGATATTGAAAAAAGCAAACATTTTCACTATCTAGATTCATACACTATTGAGGAAGATGCAGTCAAGGAGTAAGATGAATAAAATTAGATTTAAATGGATTTAGAAACAGTGGTCTTCAAGAGTGTTGTGATTGATGCATACCCAGTGTTGGTCCTAAGGGTATTTGGAAAGATTGATGAACAGAAAACCTATAAGGAACATAGGTTCGCATACCATAACCAACCCATCCACAGAGACACGGGAATGACAGGATGGAGAGACTTGGCCACCCAAGACCAAGTTCTAATACCATGTGAGAAACCAAAATCCAACTCAATATGTTTACCAAGTGGAGGATCTCTAGAACTTACTAACCAAACCAAGATGATGTAAGAAACTGATGTGGGACTAGTCTCCAACACCATCAATGGACCCCGATTTGGAATATTTCTCGCACAACAATTTTAAATGCGATGTTTAGCATTTCAGATTCTCAAAGGCAAGAACGTAAAGTATATAATGTGCATGAAGGATTATGAAACAATGAAACTAAACAAATGCAAGAGAATTGGGTACTCTATATTAATCACCATGGTGATCTACATGTTGATAGATTAGAAACACACACAAGGTATTCCAGGTTGCTCTGCTCAAACGATGATTTGCAAGAATGTGAACATTGAAAGATGACAGACAAAAAATGCACAACGTTACACACCATAGTCGAAAAAGAAGTATATCAGTTGATATGAGGCATTGTTTCAAATCCATATTAGAAGAGAAAACAGGGTTCACATAAGCATGCAAATATGCACTAGAAAGTGAAAGTATCCTTGATGATTTGCAAGAATGTGAACATTGTAAGACAACAGACAAAAAATGTACAATATTACACACCGTAGTCGAAAAAGAAGTATATCAGTTGATTTAATGCATTGTTTCAATTCCATATTAGAAAGGAGAACATGGTTCATATATGCATGAAAATTCTCAAGCTTCACAATGAATCAACACCAACCAGTTTTTAAAGAACCCAAAATTCAAACACAGAAGAAATTTACCAGGCAGTAAGAGCATCTCCAACAGTCCATCCATTTCCCCATCCATATCCATTTTTTGGACATGGATGCTGAAAAAGAATCTCCAACTGTGCATCCATTTTCCCATCCAAATTTGGACATCTTTTTGGATGAATCCAAAATCTAACATGTCACAAATGGGGGTTGGCATGAGGGAAAAAGTGGTTGAGGCAAAAAAAATGGATGGTGCACCATTGGAGCACTTCTAACCAAATGCTATCCATTTTCACAGTATCTAGCCAAAAACATGGATATGGATGGCAAAAAATGGATATTGCCATTGGAGATGCTCTTGATAAGACTTTGATAAATTGCATATAACATGCTACCAAGAACCTCAACAACAGGGAATGAAACAACATTGATCCTAATTCCACTTTAAAAGATTAGAAATTGAACATAATCAACTCATCGTAATTGAATTAGCACTGCAAAATAATCCATATGCAGAACCCAGATCACATTTCATCAATTACAGAAGACAAATGAAACCCATTTGGTTAACGAGGAGCCTTCTTCTTTCCTGCAATGGAAACGCGCTTACCCTTCAAAGTTCGGCAATTGTTCTTGGTTCGCTGTCCTCTGCACGGCAATCCCTGTATATGCCTTACTCCTCTATAGCACTGAATCTCCTTCAATCTCCTTATATTAAGAGCATTGAACCGCCTCTGAAATGCCAAAAACCCAATAAAGTTTTACATCTGATAAGAGATTTGAGAGAGAGAGAGAAAGAGAGAGAGAGAGAGAGAGAGAGAGAGAGTTACGAGGTCGCCTTCGATCATGTACTTGGAGACTTCATCACGAATAGTGACGAGTTCTTCTTCGGATAATTCCTTGGTGATTTTGTTGGCCATATTGAGATCACAGAGGATTTGGCGAGCTCTGGTCCGGCCGATTCCATGGATGTACTGAAGAGAATATTCCAATCGCTTGTTGTTCGGAATCTCAACGCCTCCGACACGAGCGCACTTGATGCTTAGGCCTCGAAACTGCAGGAAAACTTACATGTAACCCTAAAACCCTTTTGTTTGCTTAGAAAACTAAAACCTCAACTCAATGGAGCTTGATTGAACTATGTACAGCAAAACCCTAAATGGTCTGTTTGGTTGCCGAGAAAATGGCGGAAATAAATGAAAATTATGTATCTTGGCGAGGGTTGGAGTGTGAGTTGTAGGATTCCAAGTTCTTACTTCCTTTTCCTACATTTTCTCGGCAACCAAATGGGGTGTAAACAAAAAACCCCTAAAAAAAAAAGATGAATTGAATTGAGTTTACCTTAGGAGGATTTGAAGTGGGGAGAGAGAGAGTTGTAGAGAGAGAATTAGAGCCTCTTGAGTTGCAGATTAGAGAGAGTGAGGGTGCGAGAGGCGTTGCAAGTGCTTGAGCCATTTTTCCTCCCTCTAGCAGACGAAGTGGACGAAGGAGGTTCCGGAGCTTCTTATCCTTTTAACGGGATTGTTAAAATGTACTCGCTTCACTACTCAGATCTACACTGTACTCGCCCTTACTGAAGGACACGCTCGCCTTAAGAAATCACAAATAATCCGACCCGACGAGAATCACATGGGCTCGGATCATACTCCATCTGTAGAGTTGCCACAGTATAATCCAAGCCCAATGAGTCACTTGGGCTGAATGGGTATAACTATGGCTCTTCGACCTTCTATCAGAATTTTTTTCTACTTAAATTTGCTTGAATATTAAGATCATAATTGATCATCCAAATATATCATTCATCTTCTACTTTACAGCCCGGCCCTGCCTATTTGCAACCTAAAACAAAATTTTGAGGCCTCCATCTAAGAGGCCACCAAGAGGGGCCCCAAATTTTGTTTGAGGTCAGACCATACCCCATTCAAAAAAAAAAAAAAAATTTGTTTACATTCAAACAAAATTTTGTTTGATACCAGCCCACTGCCCATAACCCAATTTTGTTTGCTGCCGCCTGCCAAGTTAGACTCCCATCATCTACCCTCAAATCTCCTAGGGCAAAATTCGCCCCACAGCCCCTCTTTGCTCAATCATCAGTCCTCTCTCTCTCTTTCGCCAGGTTAGACTCAAATTAACACAATCAATCTCCCCGACTCCCATCAAATCTCCTAGGGCAAAATCGCCCTACTGCCCCCATAGGGCCCCTCTGTTGCTCAATCCTCTCTCTCTCTTTTGGTATGTAGTTTTTTTATCATTTATTTTATGTGAAATATTTGTTTTGCAATTTGTTTGTGAGCTCTCAGTTCCTCATTTTGCTATGTTTACTGCATTTTTTTAATAAAAAAAATTGTTATAAATGTTGTATATATGGCTTTGCTCACCACATGTTTGTAAAATTGCACATATGAGGAGTTTCGTAAAATTGCTTACCTTGTGGCTCAGTGGATGTCCATGTATTTTTTTCAAACAGCTTTTGTTACAATATCAATAATAATTTATAAACATTTTGGAGGTGATATATTGATATGGCAGATTCATCACAAATCTATTTGTTGAGGTTTACATTAATTAAGTACAATTTAAGTATGGAAATTACACCAATGCTATGTTTTACAGTATATAGTTCATTAAGAAAATTAGTTCATGTACTCACACTATCAACCATAGTTGATGGTTACATTGGGCTTGATGCTGTTCATCTTCTTGCTATTAAAGAGATTTGCTTGGTTTATTGTTGCTTACCTATATACATGGGGCTCTCAATTTGGCAATGTGTTCTGACTCCTGACTTTGAACTTCTTCTGATTGCTTTTCCTTTTTGTAAATTGCTTGTTGTTGTATGGTTGTAGGTTTTAGACTAAGAAAAACTAAGGTATGCAATTTTTTTTTTTTTTTAATATGTCAAAATGTAGAAGGGCCTCATTATAGGAACTCCGTTTGGGGCCACCCAAACCCCAGGGCCGGCCCTGCTACTTTAAATAATGTATCGACAATTTTCAGTATCCAAACATAAGGAAAAAACAAAAAAAACAAACAAACAAAGGATCCGGAATTTTTATCGGGTTGATAAACAATTATTAATTTTTATTCATGATTACATATCCATAAATTAGCTGGTCTTTGTTTGGATTATGAAAAGAATGAAAGAAATGAAAGAAAAAAGTTTAAAATTGCTAAAGAAATGAATTCATTTATAAGTATTTTCTATTATTTTTCTTTTTTGGGAAAATTACATTTTGATACTTTCAACTATCATCAATTTATACTTTGCACTCCTATAATTTTAATTACAATACATTGACGTCCTATAGTTTTTATTTATGGCACTTCACCATTCTCTCAGTTAGTTCATAAAATTAAAATATATTGAGAAAAATCATAAAACTTCATCGATATGTCTGTATATACATTACCAATCTAGGATAAGTATTGCATGTAAAATTAAAAGACCTAATATCATTTTTTAGTTAAATAAAAATGGCTAATTAATAGGAGAGTGAAAAGTAGCACAAATAAAAAGTATAGGGTCAATGTCTTGCAATTAAAATTATAGGGATGCAAAGTATAAATGAGCGATAATTGAAAGAGTTAAAAAGTAATTTCATCTTTTTTTTTTTTTTTTTTTTTTTTTTTAAATCACATTTAGAGAACTATATTTTTTTGAATTATGTTCAAACAATTGTTGCAAAATTTTCTGAAAGTCATTGTGCCCAGTAATTCAACCTTTATATCCATTTCCACAAACAAGAGTTACAAATGCTCACAAGCTTATATATGATCATTATATATATTACACACAGCAAACCCTAGTTAATTTAGCTCTGCAACAAAATCAAAGTACACACACAGTTTTTAAACTAACGATTCCAACCAGCTCTATTGCCACCATAGTTATTATTATTGATGATAATATCACTAACTCCACCACTACCCCGCCCTTGACGGTCTTGATTCTGGAAATTGCCACCACCAAACCCAAATCTCCCATTAAAATTCACGCCGCCGCCGCTAGATCCGAACCCAAACCCACCGCCACCGCTAGATCCGAACCCAAACCCACCGCCACCGTAATACCCAGAATTCCTGCCGGCGATTGAAGTAGAGCCACCCCATCCAAAACTAAACCCACCACCATCGCCGCCCCGGCCAGCACCACCACACCCAAATCCCCAAGCGTTGCTGCCAGGCCCTGAACCGGCTCCCCAGCCGTAATTCCCACGTCCATCTGGCGTCGAGCCGGAACCCCAACGAAAATCCCACCCACCACCTTGCTGACTCGAGCCTCCGCCGCCTTGACCAGCCATGGTTCCACTTGATTCTTTCTTAATTAGGGTGCAATGATGTTAGATGTAGGAAGAGAGATGAGATTGGAGAAGAGTCTTGCTACTACCAACGACCCCACGACCAACCATTCTGTTTATCTTTATCTTCATTTATTATTATCAAGTGCTTTGTCACAAAGTAATGGTTACAATTATTTTTAGTTGGGAGGAAATAGGAAGAATAAGTTTCTTTATGAAGTAGCAAGATATTGTATTTATGGATATCTTGCATACTAAAAATTATAGTAGTTTAATATTAAAATTTTAAATTATTATTATAAAAAATTGTGATCACCGAAAACTATCACAATTTTTCTCAACGATATTCCAATCATGGTGGTCTAATATTAAGAACAGGTAGGTTTTTCTTTTCCAATCCTATTATGTGAATTTAAATCTTTTTTGAAATTCATTCCAATCTCATTTTAAAACGAGACGGAGCGGTTTCCGTTGGGTTTGAAAAATAATAATTTTTATTTTTAGTTTCAATAATTTTTATTTTTGGAATGACCCAAACCATAATTTCAACAAATTTGATTCAAATATTGAATTATAAATATTCATAGTTAAAATATTTGTATGTATACACACTAATAAGGTGAAAAGAATGAAAAAAATAGAAAGATTTTTTTTTTTTTTTTTTTTAATACTAACTATCGTGAATGAACGAAAACTATAGCTCTATATATATAATTGGGGCGGGATGGCCTTATCCAAATCCTATAAAGTTTTCAAATATTTTCTCCAAACTTGTCCTAATAGAAGTGAAGCAGGACGACGACGAATTACTCATTTAACCTATTTCATTGCCATCCCTAGTCTCTAGTATTTGAAATTGAAAGAATATATATAATACTAGCCAAAGAGTTTCAAACTTGACACCATCTATCCTAAGTGGCAACTTTATTGCATTGGTTGTGCTTACACGTGTTAAAAATTGATTTTATAATAAATTTTTTGGAGCTATTTGAAATATATAAAAAAGTTGGCCAATTGAAAATTTGATTGATTTTAATTTTTTTTATTGATAAATTATTTTAAATTTTATTTAAAAAATAAAATAAAAATATAATTTTTAAAAATTAATTATAAACTAATTTTCTTTTATTTGATAATAGTAAATAAGTGAACCTACCTTATTTTTAATTTAAAATTTTTTTCGCTTGACCTCTTACTAGTATTTATTTATTTATTTTTTATACGGGTATCGTGGGTCAGCTTGCACGTGCCAGACTAAATCCTGAACCCCTACAAAGCTTTTGAAACAAGGCCTCTTGCTAGTTGCTACCCAATAATTTACCGTCTTTCTTATATAATAATTTTCTATTCCTACATAGTCTGGTTAGTTGGGCTGGCTGCTCATCAATCAATGGGCCAGCATGTTAAACAAACCAATTAATTTACTGATCTCGTGGCCCTTAGATCACACCAGTTTCAAGCGTTTCACTTCATGATAAGTGAATGGGAATGGTTATTGCAACCCCAACCAACTCTATGCTTACCCCAATTTTTATGTTTCCAAAAATACCCTTAAACGACTATGGCAACCTCTTCTCCTTCCTTCTTAGAAACCCTAATCCTCCATTTCCTCATTCCTTACAAACCCTAATCCCCCATTTGAACTTTTCCACCATCCCATACAAACCCACATTCTCCATCAATTTTTTTTTTTTTAAGATTTAAGTATTTAAACATTTTTTCCTCTCTTAACAACCAAAGACATATAAAATGGAGCTTAATAAAGCCACCAATAGTGATGATGTAAGTGTTTTGAAGCTTTAATGGTGTTTGTTTGTTTTTTTGAAAATCCCGTGCTGTTAGGTTATGCAAAACTTAACAATCTGTAATTGTTTCTTAGAACACGACCCAACAATCCGTGAATGTTAGTTTGCAACCAACCTAACATTCCCTGAATGTTTGGTTGAAAGCAATCCAACACATAATGAACGTTTTTTCTTGGATTTGTTGTGTTGCTTCCAACCAAACATTCTCATATTGTTGCGTTGCTTACGTATAACCTAACCGAACGTGCCTAACATAGACACTCTATTAGATTACAACCAACACAACAAATCCAATAAAAACGTCTATTATGTGTTAAGTTAAAACCAACCTAACAAATTGATTTTGTTAGGTTGGATGCAACCTAACATTCCCTGCAGATTGCGTGACCTAACAGCAGTGGATTTTGAAAAAAAAAAAAAAAAAAAAAAAAGACCAAAAGCTTCAAAACACTTACCTCATTACTATTGGTGGCTTTATTAAGCTCCAGTTTATATGCCTTTGGTTGTTAAGAGTGGGAAAAATGTTTAAATCCTTAAATCTAAAAAATGAAAATTTGATGGTGAGATAAAGAAAGGAGAGGAGAGAGGGTGGCTGGCGTGGGAGATACGGAGAAGAGAAAGGATGGCCTGCGTGAGAGAGAGAAGGGGAGACGACGAGGCTAGGTTGGCGATTTGAGAGAGAGGGAGATAAGAGAGGGACGGGTGAGAGTAGGAAGGGGATTAGGGCATCTTTTTTTTTTTTTGGGTGGGCTTAACAAATGAATTGAAACTTATTTTGGGTTGGGGGTATTTTAGGGAAAGAATGAGGTTTACTTATACGTTATTAGGGTGTACTTAGAATAGGGGTGGGGTTAGAGTTGGTTGGGGATGCAATATCGAGACAATGTGCTAGTTTAGCGTCATAACAAAACATATTCCGAGGCAACGTGGTAATTTAAAGTCCTACCAGACTATATATCGAGGCAACGGGGTAATTGAGACATCTACCAAAAGATATTCCGAGGCAACGTCAAAGTTTATAGTCCTTCCATACCATTTTTCTAGGCAACGCCGCTACATGGTATTTTAGAGTCCAACCATAACATATTCCGAGGCAATGTGGTAAAAGTCCTACCAGGCTATACTCCGAAGCAACGTGGTGGTTAAGAGACCTACCATAACATATTCCAAGGCAACACGTTAGTTTAAAGTCTTAGTTCAGTGTCTTACCAAAACATTCCCATATTCTTGGGAATATGATAGTTTAAAGACTGAAATTCCAAGCAGCCAAATCTAATAACCTTCCTCTAGGTTTGGTTTGAATCTTATAAAGGAAAGAATAAGAAAAATGCTGATAGTTGTATTGAAATGGATATATCTCTCTAAACCAGCATTTTTAAGCTTTTTATTTTTTCCCTTCAAATAGTAAGTAAAATAAGATATACTCACCGTCATATCAAGAGATCATCGGCACACATGAAGGATCGTCATAAGATTAGGTAGATTTAGGGCTCGTTTCTATTAGTTTTTCTTAAAATCACTTTTAGAAGAACTAGGACTTTAAACTATCATATTTTAAGGCAACGTGGTAGTTTAGAGTCCTACCAGACCATATTTCGAGGAACTGATGTAGTTTAGAGTCCTACCAAATCAAATTCCGATGCAACATGGTAGTTTAAAGTCTTACTGGACCATATTTCGATGCAACAAGATAGTTCATAGTCCTACCAGACAATATTTCGAGGCAACGTGGTAGTTTACAATCCCAACCAAACCATATTCAAAGGCAACTTAGCTCTTTGGAGTCCCATCATAACATATTTTGAGGCAACATGGCACTTTATATTTCTTATCAAATTAATTTTCGAAGCAACCCAGAAGTTTATAGTCCTACCAAACAATAAATTAAGAAAACATGGTAGTTTACAGTCCTACCAAACTATACACCGAGACAACGTGTTAGTTGAGAGTCCTACCATAACAAATTTTGAGGCAACGTGGTAGTTTGAGTCCTACCATATTTCAAGGCAACATGGTAATTTAAAGTCCTACTAGAAGATATACTGAGACAATGTGGTAGTTGAGAGTTCTACCATACCATATTTGATAGGCAACGTGGTAGTTTAGAGTTCTACCAGACCATATTTTAAGGCAAATTGGTACTTTATAGCAGCACCAGTCCATAGTTTGAGGCAACTTGGTAGTTTGGAATCCAAATAGACAATTTTCCGAGGCAACGTGGTAGTTGAAAGTCCTATCATAACATATTTCGAGACAATGTGGTAGCTTAAAGTCCTACTAGACTATATACCAAGGTAACGTGGTAGTTGAGAGTCTTACCATAACAAATTCCGAGGCAACGTGGTAGTTAAGAGACCATGACATATTCTGCGGCAATGTGGTAGTTTGAGTCTTACCATAACATATTTCAAGGCAACATGGTAATTTAAAGTCCTACCAGACTATATACTAAGGCAATATGGTAGTTGAGAGTTCTACCACAACATATTTGATAGGCAAAGTGGCAGTTTAGAGTCTTACCAGACCATATTTCGAGGCAAAGTGGTATTTTATAGTGTACCAGACCATAGTTTGAGGCAACTTGATAGATTGGAATCCCAACAGACAATTTTCCGAGTCAACATGGTAGTTGAGAGTCCTATCATAACATACTTCGAGGCAACGTGGTAGTTTAAAGTCCTACCAGACTATATACCAAGGTAACGTGGTAATTTAGAGTCCAACCATACCATATTTCGAGGCAAAGTGGTACTTTATAGTAGTACCAGACCATAGTTTGAGGCAACTTGGAAGTTTGGAATCCCACTAGATAATTTTCCGAGACAACATGGTAGTTGAGAGTCCTATCATAACATATTTCGAGGCAATGTGGTAGTTTAAAGTCCTACCAGACTATATACCAAGGCAACGTGGTAGTTAAGAGTCTTACCATAACAAAATCCGAGGCAACGTGGAAGTTAAGAGTCCTACCATGACATATTCTGAGGCAACGTAGTAGTTTGAGTCCTATACCATAAAATATTTCAAGGCAACATGGTAATTTAAAGTCCTACCAAACTATATACTAAGGCAACGTGGTAGTTGAGAGTTTTACCATAACATATTTAGCAGGCAACATGGTAGTTTAGAGTCCTACCAGACCATACTTCAAGGCAAAGTGGTACTTTATAGTAGTACCAAACCATAGTTTGAGGCAACTTGGTAGTTTGGAATCCCAACAGACAATTTTTCCGAGGCAATGTGGTAGTTTAAAATCCTACCAGACTATATACCTAAGTAACGTGGTAGTTGAGAGTCCTACCATGACGAATTCTGAGGCAACGTGGTAGTTTTAGTCCTACCATAACATATTTCGAGGCAACATGGTAACTTAAAGTCCTACCAGAATATGTACTGAGGCAACGTGGTAGTTGAGTGTTCTACCATAACATATTTAATAGGCAACGTGGTAGTTTAAAGTCCTACCATACCATATTTCGAGGCAAAGTGGTACTTCATAGTAGTACCAGACCATAGTTTAAGGCAACTTGGAAGTTTGAAATCCCACCAGACAATTTTCCGAGGCAACGTGGTAGTTTAAAGTCCTACCAGACTATACACCAAGGCAACATGGTAGTTAAAAGTCTTACCAGAAAAAATTTCGTGGAAATGTGGTAGTTGAGAGTCTTACCAAGACATATTCCGAGGCAACGTGGTGGTTTGAGTCCGACCATAACATATTTCGATGCAACATGGTAATTTAAAGTCCTACCAGACTATATACTGATGCAACGTAGTAGTTGAGAGTTCTACCATAACATATTTGATAGGCAACGTTGTAGTTTAGAGTCCTACCATACCATATTTCGAGGCAAAGTGATACTTTATGGTAGTACCAGACCATTGTTTAAGGCAACTAGGAAGTTTGGAATCCCGGCAGATAATTTTCCGAGGCAACGTTGTAGTTTAAAGTCTTACAAGACTATTTGCCAAGGTAACATGGTAGTTTAGAGTCCTACCATGACATCTTCTGAGGCAACGTGGTAGTTTGAGTCCTACCATAACATATTTCGAGGCAACATGATAATTTAAAGCCTACCAGACTATATACACTGAGGCAATGTGGAAGTTGAGAGATCTACCATAACATATTTGATAGGTAACGTGGTAGTTTAAAGTCCTACGTGACCATATTTCGATGCAAAGTTGTACTTTATAGTAGTAACATACCATAGTTTGAGGCAACTTGGAAGTTAGGAATCCCACCAGACGATTTTTCGAGGCAACGTGGTAGTTGAGAGTCCTATCGTAACATATTTTGAGGCAACGTGGTAGTTTAAAGTCCTACCTGACTATATACCAAGGCAACGTGGTAGTTGAGAGTCTTACCATAACAAATTTCGAGGCAACGTGGTAGTTGAGAGTCCTACCATGACATATTTCGAGGCAACGTGGTAGTTTGAAACCTACCATAACATATTTCAAGGCAACATGATAATTTAAAGTCCTACCAAACTATATACTGAGGCAACGTGGTAGTTGAGAGTTCTAACATAACATATTTGATAGGCATCGTGGTAGTTTAGAGTCCTACTATACCATATTTTGAGGCAAAGTGGAAATTTATAGTAGTACCAGACCATTGTTTGAGGCAACTTGGAAGTTTGGAATAAATTTTTTGAGGCAACGTGGTAGTTGAGAGTCCTACCATAACATATTTCGAGGCAACGTGGTAATTTAAAGTCCTACCAGACTATATAACATGGTAACATGGTAGTTTAGAGTCCTACCATACCATATTTTGAGGCAAAGTGGTACTTTACAGTAGTACCAGACCATAGTTTGAGGCAGCTTGGTAGTTTGGAATCCCACCAGACAATTTTCCGAGGCAATGTGGTAGCTGAGAGTCCTATCATAACATATTTTGAGGCAACGTGGTAGTTTAAAGTCCTACCAGACTACATACCAAGGCAACATGGTAGTTGAGAGTCCTACCATGACATATTCCGAGGCAACGTGGTAGTTTGAGTCCTACCATAACATATTTCGAGGCAACATGATAATTTAAAGTCCTACCAGACTATATACTGAGGCAACGTGGTAGTTGAGTGTTCTACCATAACATATTTGACAGGCAACGTGGTAGTTTAGAGTCTTACTATACCATATTTCGAGGCAAAGTGGTACTTTATATTAGTACCAAACCATAGTTTGAGGCAACTTGGTAGTTTGGAATCCTACCAGACAATTTTCTGAGGCAACGTGGTAGTTGAGAGTCCTATCATAACATATTTCAAGGCAACATGGTAGTTTAAAGTCCTACCAGACTATATACCAAGGCAACACAGTAGTTGAGAGTCTTACCATTACAAATTTCGAGGCAACATAGTAGTTGAGAGTCTTACCATTACAAATTTCGAGGCAACGTGGTAGTTGAGAGTCCTACCATGACATTTTTAGAGGCAACATGGTAGTTTGAGTCCTACCATAACATATTTCGAGGCAATATGGTAATTTAGAGTTCTACCATAACATATTTGATAGGCAACGTGGTAGTTTAGAGTCCTACTAGACCATATTTCGAGGCAAAGTGGAATTTTATAGTAGTTCCAAACCATAGTTTGAGGCAACTTGGTAGTTTGGAATCCCAACAGACAATTTTCCGAGGCAACATGGTAGTTGAAAGTCTTATCATAACATATTTTGAAGCAACGTGGTAGTTTAAAGTCCTACCAGACTATATACCAAGGTAACGTGGTAGTTGAGAGTCTTACCATAACTTATTTATGGGGCAACGTGGTAGTTGAGAGTCCTACCATGACATATTCTGAGACAACATGGTAGTTTGAGTCTTACCATAACATATTTCAAGGCAACATGATAATTTAAAGTCTTACCAGTTATATATTAAGGCAACGTGGTAGTTGAGAGTTATACCATAACATATTTAATAGGCAACGTATAGTATGGGTGGATTGGACTCTTCTAGCCCGTTAAGGAAATTGGATAACAGGCTATCGGATCGGATCGGGACAGTCCAATAAGGTGAAAAGACTAGTCCAATCCGGTCCATTAGACTGGTCCACTAAGGTAACGGGCCGGATCGGGCTAATAGATTGGGCCGTATCAGGCTAACGGATCGTGTTGATGGGCTAATGGATCGTGTTAACGGACTAAAGGGCTTTTCCAATTTTAACGGGATAATGGATCAGGCTAACGATTTTTTTTTTTTTTTTAAAAAAAAAATTAACGAGCTAATTGATTGGGCTAATAGGAGGGTCAAGTCAGACTAGCGGATCTTTTCAGACCACTTATCGAACTCGGATAGGGTCGGCCCATTGGACAAAAAACTTAGCCCAATCCAGTCCACTTACTATGGATCAGATCAGCCCAGTCCATCAGTTATCGGACCAGATCGGGCCTAATCCGTTAGCTTATCGGACCAGCTAGCGGGCCGCTAGTCCATTTTGGCACCACTAGCAACGTGGTAGTTTAGGGTCCTACCATACCATATTTCAAGGCAAAGTTGTACTTTATAGTAGTACCAGACTATAGTTTGAGGCAACTTGTTAGTTTGGAATCTCACCAAACAATTTTCTGGGGCAATGTGGTAGTTGAGAGTCCTATCATAACATATTTAGAGGCAACGTGGTAGTGTAAAGTTCTACTAGACTATATACCAAGGAAACGTGGTAGTTGAGAGTCTTATCATAACAAATTTCGAGGCAATGTGGTAGTTGAGAGTCCTACCATGACATATTTCAAGGAAATGTGGTAATTAAGAGTCCTACTATAACAAATTCTGAGGCAACAAGGTAATTTAAAGTCATAGCAGACTATACGACGAGGCAACGTGGTAGTTAAGGGTCCTACCATATCATATTCCGACCAAACATGGTACTTGAGAGTCCTACCGTAACAATTTTGAGGCAACATGGTAGTTTGATTCCTACTGTAACAAATTTCGAGGCAACGTGTGGTCGTTTACAGTCTTATCGAACTATATAAAGAGTTAACGTCGTAGTTTAGAGACCTACCAAACCATATTTCGAGGCAATATAGTACTTTATAATCTTACCAAACCACAATTCGTGCTAACGTGGTAGTTTGGTTTCTACTAGACCATTTTCTGAGAAACCATGGTACTTTAAAGCCATAGCATATTTTGAGGGTACGTGGTAGTTTAGAGTTCTATTAGAGCATATTCCAAGGAAAAGCACTAGTTTAAAATCCTACCAAACTATATTGAGGTGGTAGTTAAGAGTCATACCTTAACATATTACGAGGTAACATGGTAGTTTAAACTCCTACTAGACTATACAATGAGGCAACGTGGTAGTTGAGAGTCCTACCATAACATATTCAGAGGGAACGTGGCAATTTAGAGTCCTATTGGAAATGCGGTATTTGAGAGTCCTACCATAATGTATTCCGAGGAAATGCAGTAGTTAAGAATCCTACCATAACATATTATGAGGCAACGTGGTAGTTGAGAGTCCTATCATTACATATTCCAAGGAAATCTGGTAGTTGGGAATCCTACAATAACATATTTTGAGGCAATGTGGTAGTTAAGAGTCATAACAAAACATATTTCGAGTCAATGTTTCAATTTAGGGTCCAATAATAACAAACGCTAAGGCAACATGATAGTTTAGAGTCCTACCATAGCATTTCTAGAGGCAACTTGGTAGTTTAAAGTCCAACCAGACTATATTCCAAGGCAACATGGTTGTTTAAAGGGAAAATTATCCAAAAGTCTTTGAGTTTGGAGCTTTATACCGTGAAGTCCAATTTTATACCATGAGGTCCATAAGATTTCCAAATTCCTTTGTATATTGGACTTGGTGGTGTAAAAAGCTTACGTGAGGGACTTATAGGTATGTCACCCTTGTTTAAAATCCTACCCGACCATATACCGATGCAACGTGGAAGCTAGGAGTCCTACAATAACATACTTTAAGGCAACGTAGTAAGTTGTAGTCCTACCAGGCCATTCGATGTAACGTGGTAGTATAGAGTCATACCATAACATATTCCGAGACAATGTGGTAATTTAGAGTTTTACTCGACCGTATTCCAAGGAAACGTGGTAGATCAAATCCAACCATAATATACACTGAGCCAAAATGGTAGTTAAAAGTCCCACTATAACATCTTCTAAGGCAAAGTGCTAGTTTAGTGTCATAACAGAACATATTCCGAGGCAACGTGGTAGTTTAATGTCCTACCAGACTATATATCGAGAGTTCTACCAAAAGATATTCCGAGGCAACATCAAAGTTTATAGTCCTTCTATACCATTTTTCTAGGCAACGCCGCTACATGGTATTTTAGAGTCCAGCCATAACATATTCCGAGGCACTGTAGTAATAGTCCTACCAGACTATACTCCGAAGCAATGAGGTGGTTGAAAGACCTACCATAACATATTCCAGGGCAACATGGTAGTTTAAAGTCCTAGTTTAGTGTCCTAACAAAACATATTCTGAGGCAATGCAGTAGTTTAAAGTCCTACCAGATTATATACCAAGGTGACATGATAATTGAGAATTCTACCAAAACATATTCCGAGGCAAGGTGGAAGTTCATAATTCTACCATACCATATTTCTAGGCAATGCTGCTACATGGTAGTTTAGAGTCCAACCAAAATATATTCCGAGGCAACATGGCAATTTGAAGTCCTACCAGACTATATTATGAGGAAACGTGGTAGGTTAAAGTCCTAGTAGACTATATACCGAGGAACCGCGGTAGTTGAGGTTGAGAGTCCCACCGTAACATTTTCCGAGGCAACGCGTTACTTTAAAGCCCTATCAAACTATGCATCGAAGCAACGTGTTAGTTGAGAGTCCTAACATATTCCGAGGAAACATAGTAGTTGAGAGACATACCATAACATATTTCAAGACAACCTAGTAGTTTAAATTCCTACCAGACTATATACCGAGGCCAAGTGGTAATTGAGAGTTCCACCAAAAACTTATTCCGAGGCAACATAGTAGTTGAGAGAGTAATACCATAACATATTCCGAGGCAACGTGGTAGTTTAGAGTCCTACCAGACCATATTTCGAGGTGATGTGATACTTTATAGTAGTACCAGAGCATAGTTTGAGGCAACTTGGTAGTTTGGAATCCCACTAGACAATTTTTCGAGACAACTTAGAAGTTTAGTGTAGAGTCCTACCATAACACATTCCAATGCAATGTGGTAGTTTATATACTACCAGGACATATTTCAAGGCAACGTTATAGTTTAGAGTCCTACCATAGCGTATTCCAAGGCAACTTAGTAGTTCAGAGTCCCACTAAAACATATTCCGAGGCAATGTCTTAACAGACCATATTTCGATGAAACGTGGTAGTTAATTGTCCTACTAGACAATATTCTGAGGCAATATGGTAATTTATAGTCCTGCTAAACCATATTACGAGGCAACGTGGTAGTTCAGAGCCCTATCAGACCATATTTCGAGGCAACTTAGAAGTTTGAAGTCCTACCATAATATATTCATGATGCAACGTGATAGTTTATAGTCCTACTAGACCATATTTTGAGGCAACCTACTAGTTTAGAATCCTACCAAAATATATTTTGAGGCAATATGGTAGTTTAAAGTCCTACCAAACTATATTTCAAGGCAACCTAGTAGTTTAGAGTCCTACCAAACTATTTTGGAAGAGAACAACGTTTTAATAATATAAAGTAATCCAACGAACATAAACGAGCTAGATGAGTACCAATTGAATAGAACCATTAATCCCATGAAATAAATATAAATCGTCAATGTGAAACTTAGAATTTATACCATGCAATTATGCATAAGTACGCTAAAATAAACAGACACGCTTACCTCAACAAAATTGAACAATCTTCTCTTTAAACTAAATGAATTCATGTCTCTCCAGTTCAGATTTAGGCATTGCTTCAATTTTACTTGTAGAAGCAACTTCTCTGCCTA
>JAESVK010000823.1:470154-490924 GCA_017140935.1 Hamamelis virginiana
TATGCATGATTTGTATGGTTTGATTGCATAATGAGGAATTTAGATTTATTTTACGAGTTTAGAGAGAACAGAAACAATGAGGGGGCGGCATAGAAACCCTCTATTTAAATGGATTTTCTATGCCCAAGCAACAATATGTTCAATGGGGGAGACAAACAACTTGTTTTGGAACTAAAGGTGCACCTTTCGGATGCGGTAGAGGGCAAAGTCTTCGGGACTAATTTGTCCTATTTGAATCCTTTCTTCTCTCTTAAACATGTTTCTTGTTTGTAGTGATATTGGCAATGGGATGGATTAATTGGATGAATCTCCTTAGAATATATTAACCCATAAAGATTGGTACAGAATGTTATGCAAGTGATCGATTAATTGGCCGGGTGGGGTTTGGGTTGAAAATGTGTGTAACCAGACCCATCAAAACATGAAATTCTAAAACCCAAATTAGATTTAAGTTGGGTTAAGATTTTCATCATACCTAAAGTTGAAATGGTGCTTTCACTGCCTTTAAAAGAGTTGGGGGAGTGTTGCAGTGTTTCTTAACTTTTTATGAATCTCATGCTAATGGTGACCCTTATAGATAGAGTGGTATGTAACCCAAGTGTATATCAATATTTCTATTACAAGGAAATATTTGAGATAAGAGTAAGATTTTATCATTTGAAAAAAGAAAAAAAAAAAACTTGGAATCTCATTAATTTGTAAAACATTCTTCTCATGACACAAGTGGTTTTCATTTTATGACATTTGCTGATTTTAACCAATTCCCCCCTTTTCCCCAAATGATAGAAACATATACTTAGTCCAAGCTCCCTAATATTAACAAACAGGTATTGTTGCACTTTTTATGTGCTCAAATCCGAAATTTTTTTTCTAGAAGTAACGATACATGTAATTATGCTAATTTACTGCATTTACCAACCAAGGGGGGAGACTGCTAGCTATTTAAATGGCTTTTCTATGGGCGGGGACTGCTAGCTGGAGGGTTTATGCCCAAAACGAAATAAACCAATCGAGAGACAAAAGAAAAGGCTTTAGGGCGGGAAGTGAATTACCCAAAACTTTAAAAAACAAAACACTAGTGTTATGAAAACCCTAGTCTTTTCTTGGCTTTTAAGTTTTAACAAGGGTTTTTAAAAATCCTAGTCTTTTTCTTGACTTATAATAAGGGTTTTAAAACACACTAGTCTTTTATCTCCCAAAACACTAGCCATTGCCCATTATTCTTGTAGTGACCCCAGCAGATCAATGAACCTTGTTTTATCTACAGTGAGGATTAGTGTATTCGGTCAAACGTACAACTTATCGTAGAACAAAATAAATTAAAGAATAAACTGCCGCTTTCCTAATGCCTATCCCAAACCCTCATACCTAGTAAAGCAAATTGATACATAGTCTTGCACGTTGTGAGATATATATGATGTTTTGAATGCAAGCTTGCATGGTATCTTTTCACTTGGGACAATGCAACACTTCTAAATGGTATGATTATCATTTTTTCGATGAGGGCAAGCTGGGTGATGTTCCACACTCTGTGGACCGAGTTAGTAGGACAAATTGTAATATTTAGGAAATTCTTAATCAATCTAATAGAGAGATTATTGCTAATCTACTTTGACAGTACTACTCTGGTTTTCTGCTTTATATAAACGCATCTCTAGATCTTTTGTATCGATTTTCAATATCAATTGCATATTCCCATAAAATTTAATTGACAGAATAATGCGCGTATCAATTTAGTTTAGCAACCAACATTAACACACCATTTATTTAATGGACATGAATTCCTAACCATTTATTTGATGGACATGTATAGGTATGCCAATCCAGCAAGCGAGTTTGAGTGAATGGAAGTGTATTGTTTTTGGAAAGTCTTTACAAGCTACTTGCTTGAATTTCTTGGTTTACTCTGTCAAATGAGTCCTCCATTCCATCTATTTATAACCTTACAAAGAGTGTTCTAGCACTATTCTAGTAGGTACATGTTATAGAGTATTTCTAGAAACTATCTTGTTATGTATAATTGTATAAGAATTAAGCATATATCCCTAATTGCCTTCCCTCCTGTGGTGATGGTAAGCTAGCACCACCCTTATAAATGATATTTGATGTGTTTCATTCCTCTATTCCTTCATCTATGTGGCTGAATCTACCGGACCTATGGTTGTGGAGCTGGATGCGGAGCTGAACCCCGGTGTGGGGTCTGCCAAAGACCTTCCGATGCCAAAGTCAGTATAAGGCATGGTTGTATATGAAATGAGAGAGGAGCAGGCGTGAGTGAGCGTACCTTATTATTGTAGCGGTGACCACCTTAAATAGGTGAGATATTTGTGAAATATTCTGTGGAGGTGCCTTAGCCAGTAAGTAATCCTTGTCTTTTAGCCTTAAAGGCTTGGTCTTCCTAATAAAGCTTGTTTGACAAAGCTTTATTGGGGGAAAGGGGTTGCCTTTGTCTTTGTGTGCTGTGGGCCCAGCTAAGGCCTTGTTTGGCTTGAACCTGTGGTGTTAAGGCTGTTTGGAAATGGCCCCCACACCTCCCTTCCTCACAAGTTCTTGAGCGAGCCAGCTTATTCTAGCATGCTCTTGAGGGTTCTTGTAAGCTCACAAGGTGGAGAGGTTAATTTAGTAGCATATTTCAAATCCTTCTTATAGCACCACACTCTTATCTTATCTTTTATCCTTTATGTGCATTTTTTGAACTGGCACAAGGAAGCATTGTTTCTTAGTAGAAAATTCTAGAGAATTCTAGAGATTGTGACATAGAGCTAAGGACCACCACCCTAATTGTACACTCTTATCTCATTTTATCCCAATGTCTGTGTAGCCACTTCCAAGCTGTATGGACTTTTATATTATATTACTAATTAACTAATTAATCAAACAACCCCACCAACAAACACACTACTTTATGTTGTCCCAATTTATAAATTATTCTCAGTGTAATATTATAATATCTCCATTCTAGTATATATATTGTATTTAGTTCATTTTTTAGGTTGTGTCACCTGATGTCCTTCTGTATATCACCCAAAATAAAAACCCAGAAATGTTATTTTAATGGGTTTTTGTTACAAGGGCAATGCATAGAATCGATCTCGTGATCTTGTATGCAGGGTTTTTGCCAACTCATAAAGAGATTTGTGCGGTGATCGAGGCCTACTCCCCTACTTTAAAGTAGGATAAAAAGATGCAAAGAAAACAGTAAATATAAAACGGTTTTGAAAACCATTTTAGTAAGAGACCAAAGAAAATGGCTTTCAAAACCGTTTTAGTATAGTAATATTTAACAACGGTTATTTTGTGACCGTCTTTGATGGACATATTATTAAGACAATTTTGGAAACCGTTTAAAAAAGAAACCAAAGAAAACGGTCTTTTTGTTTTCTTACATAAACTATAAAATATTATTTTTTATAAAATGTGAATGCTATTCTCATGGTTCAAACATTGAACCATGTGTTAAAATATTTAATTATGTTATTATATGTTACCACTAATCCAAGTTTTGGTTGGTGTTAAGTATTTAAAAGAAAATTAAAGTTAAAGTATCCTAGTTTTTTCTATTTATATATATTAAACATAAATATATTTAAAATAATAAATTTATAAAATTTAATGTCCAATCGTTAACCAAATGATTCACTTGGTGACCCACACCCATTGCCGCGCTAGTCGAGTCTGATAATTATGGCTTTACGCATCATATATTGTTTACTATAAACTGATCGAGGATAATTATCAGAACCGGACCGGACATCGACCCGGACAAGAGGCTGGGCGGTCGGGTTACGGGTTCAACCACCGGGTCAACGGTCGGACCGCTTAATTAAGGATGTCAACGGGGCGGGTTTATCCGGGTACCCGCCCCTATTGGGAAGGGTTTGAGGTCATCCTAATAGGGTTATGGGCGGGTTTGGGAATTTTTTTGAAAATCCTATAGGGTTTGGGATGAAGGCTTAAAAACCCGCCCGGCCCCATTATATATGTTTATGTATTTTTATTATATTTATTTTATAGGTATTATACAATTAAGTTTCTCCTTAATAAAATGAAATTTCAATCATGCCCCTTAAGGGGTTTAATTTATTTTGCTCTTAGAAGTAACAATTATCTTTAATATTCATCGATGTATTTTGTAATTTATATAGGTATTGAGAAAATTGAGAAAAGTAGAAAGAAAATAGTAAATGGGACGGGACGGTAATGGGATGGGGTCTTTTAATTGGGACGGGAATGGGATTCCAAATCCTGACCCGTCACGTGTTTGGGACTGAAATGGGAGGGGATTTTCTTAAATGGGACGGAGTTGGGAAAGGGGAGACCCGTCCCAAACCCGCCCCGTTGACATCCCTACGCTTAATTATAAAATATATATTATTTTAAATATATTTGAGATTTTTACAAATATATGAATGTAATAAGGTTATATTTTATATATTGCATTATAATAACAACAAGTATAGCCTAGTGATAAAGGCTCTCATTCTCTTTCTTTTAAAGAGGTCAGGAGTTCAAACCTCAAGGAATGCAACTTTCATTAAAAAAAGTTTGAATTATTAATTGTCTAGTTCAAGGCGGTTTACTTCCTTATCCGGTCAAATAATCAACCCAGACCGATTTTGTACGTGGCATATTTGAAAGCGGTTTTAAACCGTTTTCATATGTGCCTCTTTTGAAAACGGTTTAAAACCGTTTTTGTATGTAGAACATTTAAAAACGGTCCAAAACCGTTTTAGTATGTGCAGTAATAAAAAACGGTTATAAACCGTTTTCGAAGGACTGCTACCCTTTGAAAACACACGTCTTGAAAACTGTTCCACAACCATTTTCAAAGGACTATAAAAACGGTTTTTATTAGGATTTTTTTGTAGTAGTGTAATTTGAGTAAACAAAAATCTATTTCAACATTTTTCTTCTCCTTCTAGCTATCTATTCCTCTCCTTTGGCCTTCCTTTTATTAATTTATTTTTTTACTATATTTATCTTTAATGTTGATGGAAAAGTACAAAATGAGATGGTTTGGTTTGATTTGATTTGGTTTTGATTGCATGATAAAAGAACTCATGAGGTTTATTTTTTATATGGTGAGGAATGAAATATAAAAACAATGACAATAGGGGGTCATATATATATATATGCAATTAGGGCCACAAATTAAGTTAGGTGGCCTGGCCTTTCCGTATCCCAAGCAGCAAGCTAGAAGGCAGGCCAGTGGGGGCTGAGCAAGGTTCTGGACGGCAAAGTCTCTTAGACAGTTAGACTAATTTGAAAAAGGTGCTTTCACCGATCCCAAAGAAGTGTTGGAGTGTTACTTCTGAAACTGGAATCCCATGCAATGAAGATTGTTTGCTTGGATTTGCTTGGTGCTTGAGTGATGTGGCATGACTTGGATGGTCTGCACATCACCCAAGTGAAAAGCAGACCATCCAGATCATGCCACATCACCTAAGCATATCCAAACCCAAGTAGAGGATCCGGATGCAAACCCATGAGTTAGAGAGATTCTAATTAGCTTGAAACTTGTGAGAATAATTTCTTAAAAAACACCCTTTTCAACTTTGAATTGGACAGATTCTAATTAGCCTGAAAATTGTGAGAATAATTTCTTAAAATTACCATTTTCAACTTTGGAAAAATGTCTCTGAAAAAGCACTCTCGTACATTTCAAAAATATATATAAAACCATGAATGCACAACGACAAAGGTCATATCATGTTATCATGTCAGATGATTCATATAATTTGACCTAAATTTTGATTCTTGTAGTGTTATATATTTTTTATACGCATCTAGCGAAATGTTTTTAAAATATGCGATTCTGAAAGGCCACAGGCGCAGTACGTTGATGCGGAAACCAAGTTGGTTGGCCTTTCCATGCCTCAAGCATCAGGTCTTTCTATGAATTTAATTTTGTGGAAACTAAATATATATGCGAGAAAGTAATTGGATTACTCACCTAACATTGTCTCACAAGGATATATTGGTCTAAAGTTTTAAAAAATATCGGAATCCCGCATACGAAATTTCAAACACTAGTTTTAGAATTTATGAAACTACCAAAAGTTCAACTATGCGCAAAACCCACTACTTTATGGTTTGAGTCCTTGGCTGTAGTACTCTTCAGTTTTTTCAATAGATTTCAAGTAAAGTTTTGTATTTTTGTGGTGGAAAATCATTGATATATGAATATTGATGGGAAGTACAGTACGTAACAAAGGTTGGTTGGCCTTTCCAAGCCCCAAGCAACAAGCTAGGTGTTATTTTTGCTCATTGCAAAAGGCATAGGCAAGGACTTTAAAACTAATTTGTCACCTTTAAAGACTATTTGGGAAATATAAAAGTCTAGCCAACTTAGAAGATGAATTTCATTGATTTTTCTTTCTTCAGTACTATTGATTAAGTTTGTTCGTTTGTTTGTTTGTTTTTTCTGTAAATCTGTCTGCGAACAAACACAACTTTAGTCAAATTAATCATGAGTTAGTTTATTTCAAAACGAGATGAAAGATAATGGATCTATTGATCTGATTTAATTTTCAAAATTTCCAAATAGAATCCTAGCTTATCTCACATTGTCCAATCATGATTGGTTTAGAATTTATGTAACTAGTGTATGCCCTATATATGCTATGCATGGAACCCTCCATGGTTCGAGTCCTTAATTGTACTCTTCAATCTTCACCTTCTATGAGGATATTTTTAGTAGATTTCAAGAATGATTTTATTTTGGCGATATTAATGAAAAGGTTTTGAAATATGCAAATGGGAATGAAAACAAAGGTTGAAAAATAAAGATAGGAAATGGAGATATCTCTCACAAAACTAATCCATGAAAAATAAAGATAGGAAATGGAGATAGAAAATCTACACTTCGCAGAAAATTTAATCCTTGAAAAATGTGAAATGGGTGTTTTTTTAAATTTACGATCAGTCAATTTTGCACTCTGCAAATGGAAAGGGTTGGGTACAGAAGTTTGGTGGCCTTTCCATGCCCCCAAGCAACAAAGGTTGTTTTAGGTCATAGTAAAAGGGTGCAGTAACTCTGAGATGCAACGAAGAGCCAATTAGCCAACAAAGAAGACTGTTAGCATAATTAAATAATTTGTTCTCGTGGAAATCTTTTCTTGTATATAGTGAAAAGCAAGAAGGTGGGTTAGCGGGGTTTGCTGGTCTCCCGTTTGGGCCAAAACGACACCCTTCTTGCGCGTTTGAACTTGGGCTATAGGATTGGTGAATTCGCTGAGGTGTTGCCATCCGAGCAGCTGCGCACAACCTGACGAGCAATTTGCTGCTCACCAGCAAATCCGAACGGAGGTAATCTAACCTTTTTAGAGGGACAACCCGCACTTTTACGCACCCAAGTATGGAATTAGATCCACTAAACACAATAACAATATTATATTCAAATAAATTTGGATGACTTGAAGCAACAAACTATCTCCATCCAAAGCCCAGGTATACCGTTTTGTTTTTGCAAAATGGAAAGCATTCAATTGCTTAGACATTAATGGAAGGTGCAATCCGTGATTCACTTTACCTCAATTTAAATTCAAATAAAATATCAATAAACCAATCCGTTTGTGCTAAAATTCAAATAATAAATTACCTAAAATAATACCAAATTAAATAAAATAATAATATTTGAACTAAAATCCAGCTTGAAATAAGAAAAGGGTATAATAGACAATCTAATCTTATTAGTTGACTTTATATTTGACCTAGAGGAGCCTATCGGTACATGATCTTATTATTTGGGTCTTTTGAAAAAAAAAATCGTTTTGAGAGTTCTATTGATCATTTTCCCTAAAATAATGGGGGCTAGTGACCTCATGCATACATGCAAATTCCATTAGATAGTCTTGCTTGGGAAAAATAAATGAAAAAAGAAAAATATTGGGGAGAGAGAGAGAGAGAGAGAGAGAGAGAGAGAGAGAGAGATGGTGGGTTCCATTATAATTGAATTGAAGAGTATTGTTGTCCGTTAGAACAGCCAGGTGGTCTCTCTTATCAATTGAATTGAAGATCGAGTATTATTCATGTTAATAATTAGTTAGCAAAACCAAACTAGTAGCTAGACTTTGACTCAAAGCACATTTGAACTAGCATTAATCATTTAGAAGAATAAGTTTGATCATTATTAACTTTCCAATCTAAAAGTCTAAGCTTATAGGTAGAGGACCAAATACAAGTATACGAAATTGTAACAAACTTTCTATTTAGCTGATGTGAGATAGAGTGAATTCTATTCTTCTACAATCATCATGCGCAAAAGGATGGCTCACATTGATTAGCATGAATTCAATCCCGACCCATTAATAAACTGTGATTTTACGTCATCTACTGTGAAGAAATTAAGCAGACATAATTGTCTTCGAATTCACTCAGCTTCACTAGTTTTATTTTGTTTTATTTGTTTTGTTTTTGTTTTTGTGTTTATACATAATGGTTTGTTTTATGTCTTCCTTCATTAGTATGTAATGGATGGAGCATTTGGTGACTAGCCAAGCAAACTATATTCTATGTAATTTTAAGAACTATCAACATCAAAATATATTCTCGTAAAAATAGTAAAATGTTGTAAATCCCAAACAGGATCATTTCCTATCTTCAATTGAATGATACTAATAAATGCTACATCATCTTCGATGAACATTGAAGAATTGTAGTTCTCTTGAGAGAAAATGAGTTTTACAAACTTTCAAAAGAGAAAAATAATACTCCTTCTGTCCCATAAAAATAGATCTCTTTCGTTAATGCATTGATTTGTGATCTTTTTTACCTTTTATTTCCAAAATTATCCTTTTTTCTACAATTACATTTCGAGTCATGTCAAGGTATTCTTAGAATAAGAAAGGGTAATATGGAAAAGTTAAAAGAAATATAATTTGACTTTTCAAAATGGACTATCATTTAGGATAGCCAAAAAAGAAAAAAAAAAGTCTATCTTTATAGGACGGATGGAGTATTACATGCAAGAGAGAAGGTTAATATATACAACCTCAGCTAGCTTCTCCTTTAAAAAACCAACAAGGAATTCTTAGTATCATATTTCATCTTCTCCAAGTTGGGTTGGACAGCCAGCTCAATCATTTTTGAGGGTCCACATGTCAATGCCAAAGTATCACCCGATGCTTTTGGAATGTGCTCCTTCAAAATACTCTCTGTAATACGTCCGACACTGTATTTCCACCCTTTTCTTATTGTCTGTCCCACCACGTACCACACTTTCAACTTATCATGGTACTTCTCAGCCCATGCATCAAGCTCTTCCCTCAGCAATATATCGTCTTCAGAGTGATTCGCATACACCACATACATCTCTGTAGAATCCTCTGGGTCTTTCAATACAGCTTGAATCACTTGATATATGGGTGTTATCCCAGTTCCACCAGCGATCATAGCCAATTTCTTAGCAAACTTGTGCTCTCCATGCACTAAAAAGTTACCACGCCCAGTATATTCTATGTGACCCAAAGGACCCTTTACATCTATTGTGGACCCCAATGGAAGTGTGTCTAGGTACTGTGACATAAGCCCACCATTAGAATGAACATCCTTGAAGTAAATCTTAACCACTAGATCAAAGAAGCCCACTTCATCCACGGTAGAGGTTGGTGTATAAGCTCGCAAGCACAACTTATCATTAATTCTAGCACACAGAAATATGTGCTTCCCTACCGGTAATCCCAGAACTTGATCAGCCGACGGTAATGCAAACCGAAATATTCTTACGTTGTGAGATAAGGATGTTTTCGAGATGAGCTTGCATGGGATTTTCTCACGGGAAACAAGTGCAACACTTCTAACCGGTGCGGTTTCTGTGATGGATTGAAGGGGGTGAGTCATGTTCGACGCTCCGTGGACGGAAGAATTGGGCGACGAGACGGACGAGTCGGACGTGTAACCCGTAGTTATCAACTCCCCGATTCGATAGTCCTCGAGCATTTTCTTCGCTTTGTCCGAGTGAATGGAATCGAACTCCTCGGTGCAGTCAGTGCCGGCATTGATGAGGATGCTATCAGCACCGCCGGGGTGGTCTTTGAGGAACGGAGTGCAATCGTAGACGTGGCCATGGACAATGATCCAAGCTGATTCGGCCGAGTTGTGTTTCTTGACCTCGGACATCGAGTATTTCTTTGAGTTGGTGTTCATGAAGGGTGATGAGAGGCTCTTCTTTAGATTTTGGGTGGCTTCGGATGATTGTTCAAGCTGCCTTTCCTTAGCCATCCATCCACCGGGTTGGTTGGCGGGTTGAGTCGGGTGCTCGAAAACGATTCCGAGCTCACCTTTGCGTGGCTTGCACAAGTTTGTTTTCACACGAAACCAACAATTGTTCATCATTCCCTGCATTACATTTCAGCACACAAGGTCAAATTAAGCCCTGTGAATAGTTTCTGTCGACACAGTCAGCTTTCAAAACTTACCCTCAACTATTTTTTTTTTCCTATTAAAAAAATGCTAAAAATGTGGTACCCATATTAGTCTCGACCCAAACGTGAGAGTAATAGGCACACAACGGGCTTGGTTTGGCTACTGATCATGTATGGTGTGGATTTTTTTATTTGGCTTTTGGTCAATATAAATCAGGTGTTTTGAAAAACTGACTGTTAAATTGAATATTATTCCTATGTATTATAGGAATGCCAAAAATCACAGTGATCTGACGGTCGATTTATGAGATACAGGTTGTAAAAAATTTTAACAGTCTGTACACACTGTACAAAACCATCAAGAACAACAACAAAATCTCGCATACGAAATTTTCAATACCAATACTTTCCATATCAATACGTCAACATATATAGATGAGGAAATGTGGACATACGAAAAATTATTATAGTACCAGATACTTTAACTCGAAATTAAAAATCATCATGATGTGTCATAATGCTTTAAGTGGTAAAGTCTATTCTCTCAAACTATTTTCTTCTTTTTTACACATTACTCAAATCATGATAGGTCATAATGATTTTTAATTTCCATTAAAGTCACGGGTGATATAGAATTATTGGGGACGTATGTACGTACCATGACATTCCAAATAAGCTTCTCGGGTTGAGTATTGAGCGACTCGTCCCAGGCTCGAACCGCAATCTCTTTGGCTCCAATCAGATTTATCACCTCCACCTCCAGTGACCAAAAACACCAGCACCAGTACCGACCATATTTGTTGGGCTTTTCCGTGTGGTTTAATGTGCAGACCTGCCACGTGTCTCCACCATCCATCGTCACCTCCACACGTGTCACTTTTTTTCCACCTCCTATATTATATCATCAAAAAAATTAATTAATAATAGGAGTATATAAGAACAAAGCAACCCACAGAGTAGTTATCATCAAAACACCACTCCAGTCATCCAGTGTTAAGAGTGTGCAAATGACAAATCATCAAAACACCCTCCATCATTCATTACTATTATTTATTAAATTTGAAAAAATATTATAACACCAGAGACTTAACCCGAAATTAAAAATATAAAATTGATTTGACAGGAGGGACCTCACCACTAAAAGTAGGACACGTCAGCATCATTTTTAATTTCGAATTAAAATGTCTAGAGCTATAGCAATTTTGATAAATTTGAGGTCTCATTTTTTTCTCATTTACTCAAACATAAAAAAAGAAAGGAAACAAAAATAGACATCAATTTAAAGTGAGCTTAGGCATTTTACCTACCATTATGGGACCCCTTGTGAGGTCACAAAACTTTATTCCTTCTACGCTTTACATTAAATATATATATATATATATATTCATAAAGTCCTAAATTAGGTGGTGGAGTTTTTTCATTTTTATATAAGAAAATTTCTAAAAATTTAATATTAGCTCCCTTTGTGGAGCAATCATATCTTGTAAATTGGCAAAAATTTCACCTATATGAAATAATTAACTTCATTTTTCTTAGAATTTATGGAAAAATATGTAAAAATGACTTGAGATTAAATAGTAAAGTCATTTCAATATTATAGCTGGAAAATTCTAGAAATTCATGTCTATTTCTTAATTTCAGCACGGTTGGTCTGTCTTTGACTGGATTAGAAAAGAAACTTAATTTGATGCGCTCAAAGTAGCTCAAAATATCCCTTACTTAAGTACCAGAATATATATATATATATATGCGCGCGCGTCCACTCAAATTAGTGAATAAATCTATTAATTTTTAGTAGAATTATTTATGAGTGGATATAAATCCCACATTTGAATTTCTTTTCAGTATTGCTGCAAATATGGATAACCCATACCAATCATCAAACAAACATCTCATATATATATATATATATACACACACACACACAAAATCCAAGAAACATATGGCTAAAAATTAGTTATTTTACAGTAATTTTGGTGTGTTTGGTTCTTTCCTATAAAATAATTTTGAAAATTAATAAAAGAAAGTAACTTTAATTGATAAAAAATCACCAACGGTTATGGCTAGACAATATAAATTTAAGTTTGCTATGTTTTAGGAGAGATTTTAGGAGACATTTGTAGAAAATTGATAAAAGGTAGCCAGTTATCTTTTAGAATAGATTTTAGGAAGTGGAAATAATAGACATGAGGAGAAATGAGAAAATGACTTACAGATATTTTTGGGGTAAGTTATTTTCATATATATAAAGACAATTTACATGAATTTCATTTTCCTCCTTCTATTTTACGTTGAAACAGACAGAACCTTATGGAAAATGATACAGCACCAAGAATATAGAATTTTCTTGAAGGAAATAGGGCGATTTTCCATGCCCAAATGCGCTGAATACTCCCAAGTGACACGCGCGTGCCAAGACAATACCTCGTACAGTCAATATATACATAAAAATAAAAAATAAAAAAGATTAAATGGAATATACCGGTGAACCGTAACTCACCAGAATATGCATAGCCCTTCAAAGTGTATGGTGTCTGAGTAGTCCACGAGTTAATTGGCAGGATCTCGTCGTGAAACGGTGTCGTTATGACTGAATTTATGTTCAACTCGTTGATGATGTATTCCGGCTTATACCACCAAGCTAACACACACGTCATCCAACAGATCACATTACATCAGCGCCACGTGAAATAAAATTCACCATTAACAAATCACATTTACTCGTTCCAAAAAAAGATACCTTCGGCGTTTGCCAGCTCAGCATCCACGTGGGATGGAAGGACCCTGTTGTCTCTATAGTGGTAATAATTGTCTGATTGTTCCGTAGTCACTATAATGCGCTTCAGCCATTTTACCATTCGCCCACCGATGAATCCCGGTATTATTATTCTCACCGGAAATCCATGATCGGGAGATAAACGGTCACCGTTCTGCATGTAAGCTAATATGATGTCTCGCGAAGGATCCATCGCAACTTCCTTTTTTAAGCTAGTCGCGTACTTGGACCCACTGCTGCCACTAGCACCGGGCAAATCTTCAGCGCCTTCGAAACAGACATTAAGAGCTCCTTTTCGACGGCTGAAAATGCCGCATCGCTTGAGAACATCGTATAACCGTACACCGCGCCACACCGAAGTAGATACCCCTGCAGCTCCCCAATTGAAGCCTATGGTCTTTTTAACCATATTTTGCTCTTTGCGCCTGTTCCCCGCGCAAACGAGTGTGACTGGGAACTCGTAACTCGGGAACTCGGTAACGAGTTGGTCCATGGTGAATCGGCCAGGTCGTTTAACGAGTCCGGTAATCTCGACAGTCCAGTCCTGCCACATGGCCTTGGGGACCGGTCCGTGGTTGCGGACGTAGTGGAGTGGGACCGGGGTAATGAACCCGTGGTCCATGAGCTGAGTCAAGGGTGGCTCTGAGTTGAATGGGTGTTTTCCAGTGAGTCGGACCATGGCTGGGTGACGCTTGATCCAATTATCAGCTGTTCCTTCGTCTCTTGAATCCAAAACTGAAGGCTCTAATTCGCTGTTCCCTTTGATTATTAAATCTTTCCAATCATTTTCACCTTCATCTTCACTCGATGAATCTTCTTCTTCTTCTTCTATTAATTTTTTGGGACGATTGGTATCTGGATTTGAAGGGAAGTTACAACCACGAACCGGTGAATCGGACCGGTGGTTGGAACCGGGTTTGAACCCACGAACGACGCCACTTAGGCTGGGTTTGTGGTGGTCGAACTGGCGGTTCCCGACCGAAGCCGCCATTGAAGAGTGGTACGGTAGACTTGAAAAAGGAGAGAGAGAGAGTTAGAATCAGAGAAGCCTTTATTCCTTTTTTATATTTTCTCGCTCTAGGATTTTGTTTCTCTCACTTCAAAAAGTGGACTACTACATCGGAGTCTTATATAGACTCGAAACGTGTCCTACCAAACGACAATGGCAAAGTAGTCTTACGATTACGTATTTGATTATAAGGTGATAACGAGTGACATCACAAGCACATGAAAATTATATACGCAAATATTATATATATATATACAGAACGGATCGGTTGCAGTCTGGACTGTAAGTGAACTACATGACTATTTGGCCGTGCTTCGGTGGACCGTTCCAAATTCCGACCGTTGGATATGATGCTCACCTCCTGTATGCCACGCCTGCAAAAAATCATGCCGATCCGACGGTCGGAATTTTGTAAAATCAGCCTTAAGCAGACTGAAATTACCAAAGACTATATATAAATTTCATTTGTGTTTTAGGCTGGTTTTACAAAATTCCAAATGTCGGATCTGCATAATTTTTTTACAGGCGTGGCATGCAGGAGTGAGCATCATATCCAACGGTCGGAATTTGGAACCGACCACCGAAGCACGGCCAATTGACCGTGCAATCCACTTGCAGTCCGGGCTGCATTCGATCAGTTATATATATATATATATATTCAATTTTTTAAATGCTAAAGTTACCATCATGCATTTACCAAATTATAGAATATGTATTTAAAAAATAATACTAAATTGGCCAAATATTAGATAAAATATTTAAATCAAATGATGTGGTAGCATGATAAAACTTCTAACTTTAATGCTTTATAAAAATGCATGAAATAAAATAAAGACTGTCACATCATTTGATTTAACAGATCTGATTTAAAATTTTGTCCATTTAGCATTATATTTTATAAAACCAACCATTGGATTAGATACTCTTCTTATAATATCATGCATGTCCAAAATCGTAACTAATTTCAATATCAACATCTTAAAATACAAACTATGTAGAAATGTGACCGTTGAAAATTGTCACAATTTTTCACAATAACATTTCTAAAAAAAAAAAACAATTATTGAATCATTGTGATTTTTAAGATGCATAAAACTAGTATTTGATCCAACTGCATAACACAACTTTATGTAAAGTCATGTTGGGTAGGGCTAATTGCAAAACATTTTAAAAAAATTCGACCGTTAAATTAGATAAAATTTTAATGAATATCATGTTCACAAAAAATCACGGTGATCCAACATTCAGTTTTTGAATAAATCAACTACAAAAAATTGATGATATTTATTTTTGAATAACAAAAAAGTCATAATTTTTCACTGTAAAATTTTTCAGAAATTGACAGCTGAATTGGTGTAATTTTTGACGAATATGAAGTTCATTAGAAGTTATTTAATTCAACTGTCAGTTTTTGAAAATTTATTCTGCAATTGATCCTTTGTAGGATCACCTTACTAACTTTGTATAAGGTGCACCTTATAGTATATATTCACAAATTATATCTAAGGAATTACATGGAAATTTTTAGGATATTTAACCAAGAACCCCCTAGTATATGGGTTGCATACCCAAAACCCCCTATAAAAAATTTGGTTTATGAAATAGATAAATTATATACCTTATGACGGATTTGCTCTCATTTATATTTCCTGATTTAGAATTTTTTCCAAAATTGGTTTTTGCCAAAAAAAGATGTATTAATTGCCGTATATTTTAAAACAAGTAAATTTATATAAATTGTATTGTATCCATCTAATATGATTTTTCAAACAAATAAATTTACCTAACTTATATGCACGTGGTGAATGCATATATTGTCATATATCTTCATACAAGTAAATTTATATAAACTATATTATATCCATCAAATTTGATTTTCAAACAAATAAATTTATCTAACCTGTATACACATGTTGGATGCATTTATTGCCATACATCTTAATTTAAACAGGTAAATTTTTATAAATTTTATTGTATGCAACTAATTTAATTTTCATTAAATCCAAAAAAGAAAAGAGTCCAAATATTGAACCTCACTTTTAATAGACTATTTGAGGATAAATATAGAAATGAGACTAATAATTCAAAATTTGAATTGAATGCAATTTAAAAATTTTTCATAAATAGTTTAATATTCTAAATTTTTTTTATAAAGAGTCTCATATACTTACAAACTCTAAAAGGAAATTACAATAAATGTAATTTTATCAAATAAAGACAAATATGTCAATATAAAAAAAGAATTGACTTTAAAATATCTTGGAAGGATCTAATGGTAAATCTTAGAAGGTGTTGGCCCTCATCGTACGAAATCTAAATTGTAAGGGGGTTTGGATAATTTTTCCCTAGATTTAATTAATAACTTATGTATTGTGCAATATTTGCTCTCACCCAAAAAAAGAAGAAGAAGAAGAAGATCTTAAACTTCTTAAGGAAAAAAAATTGAAAATTTGGAATGGTAGTGTTATTATTTGGGTTTGAATTTTAGTGTATTATTAATTTCTTGGTTTCTTTTCTTTTTTCAGGGATGGATTCATTATGCAGATTCTTTTATTTATTTTATCTCACATTTGACAATAATGTCTTCTTACACATTAAGTCCAGCTCTTAACTACTTACACAAGCCTTTTAATAAACAAGTGGACTTTTCTCAACCTAATCCAACCAATGAAATTACTAGGGTTTAAAAAAGACAAAATTATTATTATTATTTTTTAAATCCTAAACAACAAAAACCTATCTCTACCTTAAACCTCCAATCCTAGCCAATGGGTTTTTATAAAGTGGAGATACATGTGATTAGTTGTATTATACATTTATACACAAATTATTCAAAGGGAAAATTATCTAGAACCCCCCAATCTAGATTTTGTACCATGAGGTCAAACACCCTTTAAGATTTACCGTACGATCCTTTCAGCATATTTCAAAGTCAACTCGTTTTTTTATATTGACAGACTTGCCCTTATTTGATAAGATTATATTTATTGTAGTTTCCATTTAGCGTTTGTAATAATATTGGACTCTTTATGGAAATTTTTTGAATTATTAGTCTCCTTTATATATATATATATATTAAAAAAATCCATTAAAAGTGAATCGTATTATTGGACCTTTTTTTATTAAAAATTAAATTAGATGCATACAATACAGTTTATATAAATTTACCCGTTTAAAGATATATACATAAATATATGTATCCAACACATGTATACGAGTTAGGTAAATTTACTTGTTTGGAAACCAGATTTGATGCATACGATATAGTTTATAAAAATTCACCTATTTGAAGATATACAACAAAATACACATTCATCATGTGTATACAGGTTAGGTAAATTTACTTGTTTGAAAATCATATTAGATGCATACAATACAGTTTATATAAATTTACCTGTTTGAAAATATACGGAAATTAATGCATCCTTTTTTGGGAAAAACTAATTTTGGAAAAAATTCAAAATCAACAAATAAGGGCAAATCCGTCAGAAACTATATAATTTATTTTTTTCATAAATTAGATTTTTTATAGGGGGTTTGGGTATACAACCTATATAATAAGGGGTTTTTGGTTAATTACCCTTAAATCTATTTAAGAATTTCATAAAAATATAATTTATAGATAAAAATGACAATTAATAATTACTTCTCAAATGCAATTTAATTGCATTGAAATTTATACTTTATATATATTAAATTAATTGAAAATAAGGATTAAGGTTTGAAATTAGCTTGATCTTCCCTTAAACTCATAACATGTTCCTACCCCAGATAGACCCATTTCTTAGGAAAGATTATCTCAGATCGATTATGATTCTAACTTTTGTAATGATTTATATTGTGTGGTGGTCTGCTAATGGAACGGCCTAAATGTTATTCCTTGGGCCACATGTCGCGATGAGTATTAAATTACTTTGGAATTAAGCTCATTAATTAAACTATTATAATAATTTATTATTTTTTTTCTAAATTAAAATACCTTTAAATACATTAAAAAAATATAATGGTTTATGAAATTTTGGGACTGAGGTTAATGCTCTTGTAGCCTAATGGCATATACTTTGCCTTTAGTATAAAGATATAGGGTTTGAATACAATAAAAGTGCATCGATATCCATTTATTAGAAATAGGAATTTAAAAGCATGGGTAATTAACTTCTATAGTTCGGCAAAAAGGGGGTTGAGACATTCTAGGATATTTGGAATGTGACTTATTTTTATCTCGGAAATAGTCGAACTAAAGGCTCATTAAAATCCAGGAGGGTAGCTTAGATGGTTGGGTTTCGGCATACCAAGTCCGAGATCCCTATTTCAAGTCTCCTGGGCCACCTACTCAAAATATTTGCGTTGCGTCTTACTCAGTGTCTGTGGTTAGTAGGGTATTGCGGTCACCCGAGAGATTAGTGGAATTGCGCATAAATTGGCTCGGACACCCTTCTCATTAAAAAAAAAATAAAAAAAAATAGAAAAAGCTAATTACTACATTAATACAGAAATAATAATAATAATAATAATAATTAGTGGAATTTAGTGAGAGTATATTAATTAGTTGACTTAATAAATGGTAAAGGATGGAGCTGAGTTGAGTCAAGCTACGCCAAGGAAAGGGTAGGGGGAAATGAGGGACAACACTGTGGCTGTGAAGTGGCGAATGGGAGGTCCAATGGCCGATAGACAATAACATGAGCCAGAGACTTACGCACCATCCAAAAGAGAGAATGTTAGACACAGAGAGAGAGAGATGGCTCCATGATTCACCAAAAGGCAATTTGACCAAGAGGCAATTTCTCCTTAACCCCTCGGTCCCGATTAGTCGCACCAGGCCACCTGTTATTGTCGCCCTTTCCAGTTTCAACCCTACTGGCAATTCCAATCACTAACGAAAAATGCTAAAATGCTTACTGTGTATATCCTCATAATTGCGTTTAGAATTTCTCTCTTTATTAATTTTCAAAGAATACTAGTCAGTTTCAAGATGCTCTTCGTTTTCCAGTATCGTCTGCTTGGATTTGCTTGGTTTTTGGGTAATATGTCATGATCTGATGATCTGCATATCACCCAAGTAAGAAATTGAACTTCCAAATCATGACACATCACCCAAGCATATCAGCCCAAGTAGAGAATCCAAACTCTTTGAAGGAACATATAAAAATTTTGAAGTTCCAGAATAAAGCTATGAAAATCTAGTAAGCATGAATATTTTATAGATAATTGTGGGATGCAAATTTTGAAAAACTGGTTGTTGGATTAGATGTATATTTATGGATGTCTTACGTGTCATAAATCATGGTGATCCAATGTCAGAATTCTAGAATAAAGCTATGAAAATCTTTGACCGCTGAAAACTATCATAGCTTTTCTCGATGATATTTTTGAGAAAATGTTGGATTACTGTGATTTTTTGCAAACATGACATGCATAAGTATAGTATATAATCCAACGATCAGTTTTCTTATATAAGCTTATATAAGTATATGCGGACTATATATTTATATATAGCTGTTCTTATCAGGGATCCCTGATTTTAGCTTAAAATCAGCTAATGAGGCTTCACCGTTGGATCATCACGGAAGGCTCAGATCACTTCACATTAGTGACCCGGAGATGACCTGCGAATTAGGCTAACTCGGATGGAAAATAAGCACCGGAGATGACCCTCCTTCTGGCGGCGTCCATCGGAGAGAGAGAGAGAGAGAGAGAGAGAAGGGTGTGTACCAATCAGGGCCAAGAACAAACAGAGCCTGGTACATGGTGCCTTGAGTAGCCATGTCAACGTAAGGAACCACCACAACAATCCAATTGTTGAGATAAGCCGCGGTTGCAGAACCACCACAACCCCATTAATTGGCGGGCCAGGATCGAACTCGGCTTCGTATTCATCTACAACCCCATTAACTCCATTGATTCTCTCTTCCTTCTCATCTCCATCTATTGATGCAACCTGCAATGGTACACTCACTTTTAGACCCGAGTTTCTCTATTTAGAAAACCCAGTTGTGACCTTGCTCGATGAGAATGTTATATCTGAAACACTCTGGTTTGAATGTAAAAATCTGATCTTTGAGGGGTTATTTTGGAAAACTCCAGTTCTGAGTTTAAGAAAATTTTAAGGAAGAGCTCCTCCTTGCCCCCGCCGGTCAACGTGAGGGGGAGGAGATGGAGATGGGATCTCTTCTTCGTTCTTACTGCCGATCAAGGTATGTTGCTCATGTCTCTCATGGGGCTTATTTTCCATCTGGGTTAGGCTAATTCGCGGGTCATCACTAGGTCCTTTAAGTGAATTAATCCTAGTCCTCCGTGATGATCCAATGGCTACCGCCTCATTAGCTTATTTTAAGCTAAAAATGAGGGGCACCTAATAAGAACGTTTATATATATATATAGAAAATCTATTCAAATTTATGAAGTTACACAAGGAGTAATTAATCCTCTCATTTTCCTTAAATCCTAAATCCTATTGAACGCTGAATATAATTTCAAATTTCACATAACCATCATGAAATTTTACTACCAAACTAGCTAACATATTCATAGTATGTGTCAAATAAAATACTACGTCTCCTCTTATTTAATAATATATGACCAAAATTCTTCATCAATTCTATTAGCCAAATTAGGATC
>JAESVK010000823.1:590924-612262 GCA_017140935.1 Hamamelis virginiana
TGAGATTAGAGAGAGAGGGGAGGGAGTTTGAATGTGATAGAGAGAGAAAACGGAGGAATCGGAGGAGGTAGAACAAGGGGTGGAGTTACGGGATGAGAACCCCCCGATCTCTCGGTGACGTTCGGGATGGTTGCGTTGCGTGGGGCTGCGGAAAAAGTGCGAGAGATGGGGCAGCGGGGGCTACTGCTACTACTTGGAGGTGGAGCCTATACCCCTCTTTATCGCTATAGTGTTGTCATTTTTACGCCACTATGAGGATATTATTTATATGCGGAGGCATATACTCGCGGCAATCAGCACATAGCTCACACGCGATTGTGGGGTACATATTTTAAAAAAATAATTATTGGATTAGATACTATATATATATATATATATATATATATATATATCCAACGGTCAAAAATCACAGTGATCCAACGGTTACTGAAAAAATTGTGACAGTTTTTAATAATTTTTCACCGTCTGTATTTTGAGATCCCTATATCGGATCACATGATTTTTGGTACGTGACATCCATAACAAGAGTAACTAATCCAGCAATCGATTTTTTCAAATATGCATCCCACAATTTCCTATAAGCCTCATACTTATTTTCGCGAAAGTCATCATTTGCTTACTAGATTGGGACTTATTCGGAAAATACATATATGTATGTCATTCATGCAAAACATTATAATGATCCAACGGTCTATTTCTCATAAATGTCAATGTGAAAAAATGTGAGAACGGTCACAGTTTTACACAGTTCCTATTTTGGGATGCTATGGATAAGTGTGATTTTTGGCATGCATCAATAAGCAAAGTATCTAATTCAACGATCGGTTTTCCAAAATACATATTCTACAATTAGTTAAAAGGATCATGTTAACTTTAACTAAAATCAATATATACACACGCGATTATTCTTTGAAATCACCATGGTGGATTTTGTATGAGTGCAAATGAAGATAACATTTGGTGTAACTTTTGGGAGACTTCAAATAGGCTTTCTAGCATTAAAAGCCTTCATAGGAAAAATAAATAAATAAATAACATTGCTTGGTCAAATCTTTAAAATAAACTTTTATGAAAAGTCAATTGTTAGGAAGTTCATTTAGGAGAAGTTAGAAAAGTTAACTTTTGAAAATCCACATTTGTATGAAGCATAACTATCATACTTTTTTATACAAAATCACTTCTAAAATATGCATGTGCCAAACACTATGTTTTTTCAAAATGACTTCTTAAAAAGTCCATCCCAAAAATCACTTTACAAATGACTTCATATACTAGGAAGTTACACAAATGCTACCTAAGTCATTAACAACTCACAAACAAGTACGATAAAAGTTCACTTGGATTTGATCATTTATGTGATTTTTTTATTTTTTCCATGCATGACATATATAAATATAGTATCTAATTCAACAGTCAATTTTTCAAAATATGTATCCCGTATATATATATATATATATATATATATAGTCATTCTACTATAAAGTTGACCTTGTATAATCTTATGCAATGTCGGCTCCATATCTCCAATTTTAGAAGACTATTCGTAAAACTGACCGTTGAATTAGATGCTCCCCCTCTGTATATCATGCCTACAAAAAATCACAGTGATCCGACGGTTGGTTTTTGAAATAACTGACTTTCAAAAAAATGGTTATTTTTTTGAAGAACAAATAAGTTGCATATTTTCATAATAAGTTATTTCAAAAACCAACCATTTGATCATTATGATTTTTTGCAGCATGACATACAGAGGGGAAGCATGTAATCTAACGGTTAGTTTTACGAACAGTCTTTTAAAATTGGAGATATGGAGCCAACCTTGCATAGAGTTATGCAAGATCGACCTTATAGTAGAATGACTATATATGTATATATATATATATATATATAGAGAGAGAGAGAGAGAGAGAGAGGATTAGGATAAGGAGACAATTTTTTGCACCAGACTAGAATATATTAACATACATTTGTTTCAATGAGGTATATACAAAAGACAACTAATTTCCGAATTCTACATCCATTACTTCCAACACGAAGCGGCTAAAGAAAAGGAGGAAAAGAATTAAAATATTGAACACCCAACTGTTGTAGCCAAGAAATAATCATTCCACAACTACATACCAATGATAAATTAAGATGCCAATAATTCAAATGCATTTTTTCACTCTAGGGTGGGAAGTCTCCAAACAGAGGCATATGAACCAAATTATGCTTGTTCTTGCGGAGATAGATATAAAGGCTGGATCCTGGGAAATACTTGGAAGATTGTTTTGAGTTTCACGAAAGATATTCAGACTTTGAATGTGCACCATGAGAGCAAAACCACCGACCCACTGACTGCAATCGCAGAACATGTCATCCAACTTGAAAATCCAATGCAATGAAATGATCCTGCACAATTTATGCTGGACCCGGCTGTTTTCAAGATCAAAAGATATTTATTGTATCAGAAGGTGAAAATGTTAAAATTCCTAAGATACAGGGAAATTATGGGGAATACATTAAATAAATAAATAACCATCCGGTCTCTAGAAGGATAAACTGAGAGTTTCTCAAAAGCTTCTTATATGACATGCTGATGCCACAACAATGCCACAGCAATGACACAGCGACTTCAAAAATTTCAGCATATTTTGGCTCCGTTTGCATTGGCTTGTTGTACTAAAATCACTCTTGGATCATAAAACTCCACTTGATTTAAGAGAGAGTGATAAATCACTTCTAGGTGACTTGAGTGATAATAGGATGGTTGGAAAATTTTATATACTAAAAGTAATTGTGGCAAAAGCTAAACAAAACAACCCCCCACCCCCTTGCCACAATCACTTCTAGTAAGGAAATTTTGATATGTGGAGACATGGTCTGAACATAACTCGAAAGAGATGTGTGAAGGAATAGTTTTCTAAAAGTGATTTTAGGAAAAGCTAATGCAAACGAACCTTTTAAAACAGACAAGACAGATGTATCAGGATGGCCATACTTTTTCTTTTTCTTGTTTATGGAAAGGATGGCCATACTTGAATATTTTTTCAGGTCAGACACCTCCAACAAGGAGGATGACTATGATTGTGTTTTGTTTTTATACAGGAAACATGATGGCAGGATTCATGTTTACATTGCTTTTTATTTCTACCTATTCTGGGGCATGCGGGTAGGGAAGCAGCAATTGTAGTATTTGAATCTTTGGTGATGAAAATAATCAAATACAAAAAGAATATTTACCTTGTTATATTTTAGTCTAAGCAGATGAAAGTATGAAACTATAAAGACCGTCTGCCAAAATTGTGAGGAGATACTGAGCCTGAAGATGTTGGAAGTGGTCTCTTCACAAATGGATGATCTAAGAGCTGAGAGGCCTTGGGACGATCATTTGGGTCAACTCGTAAGCATTGCAGAATAAAATCCCGGGCATCTATGGAGAGAGTATCAGGAACAGGTGGCGGCTCACCCTTTCCTATTCTAAACAATGCCTGCATCTGTTGTGTCACAATGAAGATACTGTTAGTGTTACAATTATAAAAATTACTATGGACTAGAATATTCACTAAACCATAATATCAATTATGTGGATTTGGTTTCAGCATTTTCTGTATCAGCAAAAGGAAATTTATCGATGAACTTGAAAGGCATATTTAGGAAGAGGTCCATGGTGTATGTAGTTCTTGTAAATACAGTTCTAGTTAACTAAGATCATATTCCAAAAGTAACATAAAACGAGGTCCACTGTCGGTACCACATCTAACTAGATATATTACAAAAAGAACTATTGGAGACTTAAACACAGGCAGAACTTCGGTAACCATACAAGTCACACCTTTTTTTTTTTTTTTTTTAAATAAGAAACACGCTAAATGGACCAAATTTTAGACCAAATTGTTTAAACCAAATGATATGGCATTATGGTAAAACCTCTACTTCCGTGCATTCCAAAAATGCATGAAAGTAGAGATTCTATCTTGATAGTTGTTACCACGTCAGATGGTCTAAAAAATTTGGTCCGTATAGCATTACTCATTTTAAAAACATTCAAGTAATGCCATATTTGAAATAATTGAATCTTTCAAATTTTGAGGAATCAGTTTCCAGTTAGCATCATTCAAGAATTTACACCCATGTTAAATGTACAAGAAACTAGAAGTGGTTTGTAGCATTCAGATGAGATCAGGTGAGGATAAATGCTGATCAACATAAAATGCATCTACTTATAAATTGACTGACTTGCACCTTAAACCTAAATTGTTGAAGATTTTACTCGTAAATCAACCAGTGCAAGAGCATATCAAAACAAGATGGACTAGATGGACTTAGTAGTAGTAGCAGTAGAAGAAGAAGAAATTGTTTTTCCTTTTAGAAATGTAACAATGTGTTACGTACACATTCCAAATGAGAGTATGGAATCTTAGAGGTTAACATCTCTAAGACAGTGCACCCAAGGCTCCATATATCAGCTGCAAGCCCATACCCATGGTTCCTCCGATTAACAACCTGCATTTGCAAAGCTTGATGATCAGAAACATTTTGGAGAATATATTGGACATGATATGCTCCATCATTAGTCAATAAGGAACTTCGCCAATATAAATTTATTAATTCAACAGAGAGAAATCTTGCAAATTTAAAGTTGCCAAAGGCTGAAAATTCTCTACTAAGCAATAACAATAATATGCTTCTTAAGATACAGCAGTAGATTTTTCAACTAGGCTTGATTATTGTTTCTTTTTGTATACTTCCTGTATACCAGCCTAAGGCCCTTTGTTTCCATCTTTGATTAAATCCTTATTTATATATATATATATATATATATATATATATATATCTTCAGTAGCATTTCTGGCACCACCATAGGCAACTCAATCGCTTTCAGCAGCACCTCCAACAATGCCAAAGTGCACTCCTTTTCTCTCTCTTATTCTCCTTCCTCCTCGTCCCTCCCTTTCATGATGAGATACAGCTCCATCTAAAATAGAACCATGATTCTTTCTAGGCAGAATTATGATTCTTGCATGATTCTCATTAGTTAGGAAAATCAGAATTGTGATTCTAAAGTGAGATCAACACCCCTTATGGACAATTCCTAAATCTATTGTGCTTCTATGGCATTCGCAAATTACATGATTCTCCAAAAGCATTTTCCCACTTTATCCATCGTGCTAATACTAGACATCATACACCTACATTTTAGCTTCACTATGCGCAGAATATGAAAGCTTACTGTAATAAACCCAACGAAAAAGATAATTAATAGACTAATTCAAGGTAGCATCAACCCTGGCAAGAGATAATACACCTATTTTTTCATTTTATATATATATATATATATATATATATATATATATATATTTCAGCACAGTCTAGAAGGTTTCGAAATCAGCATTTTGTCCAGGGTTCCGTATTCAAACCCCAAATTAAATAAAAGGAAACTCTAAATTGCCCTTGCATTTGCATTCTGACGAGAGATCACAAACCCCTGCATTATGTCATTCACATGAGTTAGAAAGTTGTTAAGTACTAGTATCAAACATTTATGCCGCATCTTCTGCCATCCAGAATCCCCCCCATGGCATCTGAACCCAATATCTAATACTCCAATAATCCAAGCCATTAATTTTTTTTTTCTCTTTTTCATAAAAAGGCTTGTCTTCTGCTGCCACTATGCAGATGTTGCTTGATTGTTTCTTGGAGATCATTACCCATGTTCAAGCCCAAAAATATCCACTATGATCTCAAGAGGGATAATCCAACAACTCAAGTCAACAATCAAGGAAGTCAGGTCAAATAAATAAGGTTAGAACCAGTTTTGGACTAACCAGTAGTATTTTTGTTTGAATTTGGAGGGACACCTAATTAGCAAGGTTTATAAAAACTTCAAATCCTACAGGCAATGATGTTGTGGCTCACTATAATGCAAGTTATTCCATTATGCACTTTGACAATTCTGCATCCAAGGTTTCAATCAAACTTTGCTTTTAATCCAATTGATGGTTACCAATATGTCCTTTCTTCTACACTGTAAACCAAGTGAATTCAGCAACATTATTTTATCCTTATAACAACTTAATCAAAATGCAGAAACCAAGAAATAGTTTCAGAGTCGTCCTATAAAGTTTTGAAACCAAGAAATAGTTTCAGAGTCATCCTATAAAGTTTTTCTCATACCAAGTTCCAAAGCCAATACCTTTAAGTGCAACCATCAAAACTGCCAATTTCTAAGTAAAGTGCTCAAACTAAAAAAATATTAACAAAGTTGGGGCAGTCCATGACTCTTCAAACAAGTTCATAACAATATTAAAAAGTTATATCATTATCTCATTGATCCATATACGAGCGATACACACTTGTATGTGTTAATATTTAATTATTTAAAGCCATATCTTCTCCCTTTTTTGATGGTGCTGTCAAACTGATTCATCTGTTCAACTGGAATCGTTCATTATAATGCTTATTAACTCAAGAATAGAAAGGTAAAAACTAACCTCTGGGGCCATCCAGAAAGCAGTCCCCTTGCATGATTTCACATCATTCAATTTGGTTGCCTGCAAAAGGGTAGAACAAAACATGTCAACAGTTTCAGAAGCTATAAGAAACAAAAAAAGAGATCAAATTCTGAGGTAGAACACCTTTGCCAATCCAAAATCTGCAAGTTTCACAGATCCACTAGCATCCACCAATATATTTGCACATTTGATATCCCTAGAATAAAAGAAAGAAAAAAATGAGAAGTAAGAAAGCTAACTCGAATATATATTTGTTTGTATGTGTATGTATAGGACAACTGACAACTGCCTTTAACATCATATAAAGATTTCAAAACTACTTTGAATTTAGGAGGAAAAATAATAGAAAAAGATTTAATAGGCTCAGGTCAATAAACCATCAAACAACTTAGTGAGCCAATCAACCAATGGTGAAATTTTTTAAAGAAAAACATGTTCCAAGAACAAAAATAACTTAGAATGTGGTAGGATGAAGACAACAAAAATACCTAAAGATCACATACAAATACATAAATAGCCAACTAATGACATAAGAAATCACCTGTGAACCACATTTCGGTCATGAAGATACTTCAAACCATGCAGAATCTGTCTTGTGTATGCAGAGACTTGGGAATCTCTGAGATGATACCTCTGATAGAGATTCAAGAGAGAACCTTTCGTCACAAGCTCTAGAAATATATATAGTTTTGATTCATCCTGCAAAGAAAATTGTGAAGAAAATAAGATAATAATTCATCCTGCAAGGAAAAAAATACATAAAAAACAAACATCGACTGTGAAAATAATAAACGTAAAATATTATAAGAAGCCATGACACTGCCACAAGTTGTCAGCACAATGACTCCCCAAAATATAGATGGAACAGAGCTTTATACGTGTGTGGGAATTCATTATACTAAACATATATATTTATGTGTTTAAAGATATGTGTCTATGTTGATTCACTATGTTGAACGTACATTTTTATGCATGTGAATTTGTGTGTGTGTGACTGTACTTGGAAGAAAGATAATGAAATAATGAAGCAATCAGACCTTAATAATAGACCCACAACAAAAAGGAATAATATATAATGCACCTTTTTGGAGTAAACAAATGTGGTCTCTCTTGTAAGTGTCCAAAATAGTGTCAACCAAATGGGTGCCCAAGTGTCGTGTCAAGAAGGGCCCAACAAGCCAATAGGGAATAGTTTTCCACATAATGCAACAAATTATTTGTGCATTTTTTAAAACAATAACATGATTTTGGCTTGTGCAATGCCCTACAATGGTAGTACTTATGCACAGTGAAATGGATTATGATGGCTTATTACAATTGAAGAAACAAGGTTTTTTAAGAGAGAGAGAGTTAATGAAAAAAAGAAGTCCAAAAACAAAAGCAAAAATAGAAGTGGGAACAGCAGGCTCAAACTTATATTACCACAAAAACTAAGAATGTGGACAAATATAAAGATTGCCAATACACAAACGTCGAGAGAGAGAGAGAGAGAGAGAGGGTGCAGCATGCCACAACAAAAATGCAATAATAGCTTGATGAAAAAAAGAATGAAAACAGGAAAAAATATATATATTAAAAAATAAATAAATAAAAACTAAAAATAAATTAGGTTAAAACATAAAAATTTATGCATGTAACATGCATCTGTGAGCGAGTGACTGCACAAGTAAATATACATATATGGATATAGAGAAGGAGAAAGACTTGAGGAGATAGATGGAGTGATGTGGCAGTGTGGCACACATGGTTTGAATAAAGAAAACAGGAGTTGAACAATTCGATAGACCATTCCCTCTATATTTTTAGGGCTTGAATGCTAAAATCTAAAGAAAATTACTCCTAAATTTAACAATGTACCATACTTTAGGGGACATTCAGGAAATGGCACTTCATTGTTGTTCAACTACTGGGAAAGTTCTACAATCAAGTTTGGTTCTAACTACACCACAAAGCTGTTGGTTGCTTCTTTAGAAAACAATCGAAAGCAGCACTAGGACCTCTATAAGTAAATGATACTCTCCGCATGAAAATACAAATACGATCTACAATGTTTGTGAGTCCTTGTAGGCCCATTGCTCTCCTCTTCCAAACTCATTAGTCAGAATGCCATATTCACTATCTACAGCACAAATTGATTGATTGATCTACAAAGAGATAGAAGATGAATTTCAAACAATCATATTTTATGGTCCTAAAACCCGTAAGGACATAAATCAATCACAGTCTCTCACAAAGCTTCCAAATGTAATAATATAATTAACACACTCCATCTAGGGAAACAGATAGACCACAGAACAAAATTTTATTGTATCATGTCCATCAGTGATGTATTTTATCTTCCCACCTGCAACCACCCTGTAGAGATGGGGATAGGGGATACACTCTAAGCTAGCATTTACCTCTCACATGTCATAAGGAATTCCCTTAGATGGAGACAAGATAAATAACAGAAAAAGTTTCTCCTCCAAAGACCAATAGATGGGCAACAGAACAAAAGTTTTCCCCATCAATGTTGTATTTTACTCCCTCCAACCCTCACCCTCAACTTTACGGAGATCGTGATACACTCCAAACTAGCCTCTCATAGGTCATAGGGATTCCTCATATTCAACAAGACCAAATAACATACTTACCAAACCTGGATCTAGACATCAACCAAATTAAGAGATTGGGTTGGTGGTAGGTGGTTTAACTGCAGTTTGGCAAGTTGAAACACTAATTGATATAATATTTTCACATTAATTATATATATTATGTGTAACATGGTTAAGTCTTATTGAGGTTATAGATTACACTAGATATGATATTAGGTGGCAGGTTAGCAACACCTTTCCAATTCAATATATCTAGAGTTCAAGTCCTGTTAAGGTTCAGCGGTACCATTTTGAATGGTTAGCAACACCTAACCTTTCCATTCAATATATCTAGGGTTCAAGTCCTGTTGGGGTTAAGTTGTGACATTTGTTTCTTAACAGTTAACACAAACAAGTTACAACCTGAAAAATCACAGAGTCGCAAAGAATTTGACCAATTCAAGCGACTAAAGTGAAGTTAAGCCCCAATAATATCAATTTAAACAATACTCAGGCTTTAAAAGGTCCAGGTTAAGCCCCAGCCAGCTAAGCAGCCAGTTCACAGATCCGACCAGCTCAGCTGAGCCAAGTCTGACAACTATGCACAATAAACAACAGAATTAAGGAATTAATTAAGTAAGTAGCATCATATTTCCAGTCCATAGAATTTGGAAATAATATGTTGTCAAGGAATCCTGTGAAATTTCCACATTCACCTTCTTTGTCGAAATATAGAGTTGTTTTGTCGAAATATAGAGTTGTTGTGGGACTTGCACTGTTAATCATTGAATAATAGAATCCACTCTATCCCACATCGCCTAAATAAAAGACTTGCTATAGCTTCATATACGTGTATGGGCCCTCCACCTATAAGCTTAGGCTTTTAGGTTGGATTGGAAACTTAACATGGTATCAGAGAATTGGTTATCCACATGACAAGGCCCAAACGAGCCTGCACGTGAGGGAAGTTTAGAAGAATAGAACCCACTCTATCCCACATCACCTAAATAAAAGGCTTGCTATAACTTCATATACCTGTATTGGGCCCTCCACCTACAAGCGTAAGCTTATAGGTTGAAAACTTAATATGGTATCAAAGCATTGGTTATCCACATGACAAGGCCCAAATGAACCTGCACGTGAGGGGGAGTTTAGAAGAATAGAATCCACTGTATCCCATATCGCCTAAATAAAAGGCTTCCTATAGCTTCATAGACCTATATTGGGCCCTCCACCTACAAGCTTAGGCTTATAGGTTGGATTGAAAGCTTAATATGGTATTAGAGCATTGGTTATCTACGTGATAAGACCCAAACGAGCCTGCACGTGAGGGGGAGCGTATAAAAATAGAATCCACTCTATCTCACATCGCCTAAATAAAAGGCTTGCTATAGCTTCAAATACCTATACAGGCTATCCACCTACAAGCTCGGGCTTTTAGGTTGGAAACTTAACATTAATAACTAAAATAACCTGTTTCTTCACAAACAAAGTGAGGCCATTAGGAAGCTTTTTCATACTTGGCATGTATGTTACACAGACACATCAAAGTGGGTGAAGTACCCATATATGAGACTAAAATATACAGGTATGAGTATGGGTATGGGTATGGGACATATGCACACAACCCTGTAGGAGCATCCAAGAAAGAGTGGAACAAATTCTTAGTTCACTCATCTAAACCTGTTACTCTATTAAATGGATGTATACAAATATCTTGAGAATCGATGTTTAAAAAGACAGAGATTAAGAAAATGTGGATGCTTTGATCATTAGTTGTTAGTTTGTCCCCATGTCCTAAGATTTGGGGATTAGAAATACACGAAACCTGGAGATAACTATATGTCATTCATTATTCACCCAAGTCCATGTAATGCAGCTTGAATTTATTCTCAAATTGGCAATACTTTATATCACTAAATTCCCTTTCGAATCATATTTATAATATATTATGCTAATGATAAAGAGAAGAATAGCAGTACTTCACAACAAAAGCATTTCTGTGAAGGAGTGCATGCAGAAAAAATAAAAATTGGTAGCCCGTTTCTCATTTAACTACTTCCTTATTTTTATCCAAAATTAAAAAAGAATCCGAGATAGCAAAACAAATAACCAACATCTAAAAAGCTAGAAAGAAATACCTTATCTGTGCCATAATATTGAACAATGTTCTCATGTTCAAACCCACTTAAAAGAGCAATCTCCTGCACAAATAGCAAGAAATGAAACAAAGAATCTCAGCAAGAAATGATCATCAAGAGCATACTACTTTCTAGTTCCATATATTACTCAATCATAAGTTCATAACAGGATATATAGGTAAGCATTATAGGAATATCACACCAGGTAAATCTTTAAGCCTGCTATACCTGCTCAAGTTGGTAAACACTTTGTTTTGCTTGGCTTCCTTGATCAAGCAATGAAACTTCCTTGACAGCAAAAAAAAATCCATCCCTGCAGAAATAAATATAACCAAGATAATAATAATAATAAATAAAGCATAGCTAACACATTAGAACTAAAGAAAAGCATCCCTGTTGTAAACAAATGCATTTTAAATTTTGCATCAATTAACCAAAATTTAAATTTCATTGTAAAAGAGTTTCATGCTCTAGTGGGAAAGGGTGACTTATTTAAGTCGACCTTAAATGAACCAAAGGAAGGAGCAAAATAACATGCTTAAAGGTAATGAGAAAGGACATCTGTGTTAGGGATCTAATGGATGATATGGTTCTTGATAGAGCTAAATGGCAAAAATAAAATAAAAAAAATCACGCAGCTGACCCATGTAGTTGGAATGAAGGCTTTGTTGAATTGTAGTTGTAGTAATGGAGTTTCATTCAACACAGCCAAAAACTAGTTTATTCATTTACTTTCTTTTTTTATAGGAAAAATACATATTATTGAAGGGGGAAAAAGAAAGTTGATACAAAAAGATATCTAACCAAAAGAAAAATGTAGTAGAATGGGGTACAAAAACGTAAAAAGGCAGAGAACATAAAGCCAAAAAATAAATAAATAAATAAATATAAGGGCTCCTCTCTTGGCAAGGGATCGTGCTTTGAATTTCCCAATCTATAAATTTAAAAGTAGCAGCATATCAAAGCTTTAGCAAGATTTGGGATCCACATGATGAGATGCATAACTACAAGGCCCTCGTGTAATGTTGTTCCTCCAATTTATTGCATTTGCCATCGCACCTCTCACTATTATGCCAGGAAGACCTCTACTTTCAGCCTTCAGAAGCTCCAAATTAACTGCATCCCAACAACCCCCACCCCCCTCTCTTCCGCCCGCAGGTTTTGGAAAAGAGGACAATAATCTGACAGTTTCTTAACAATATCAACCCAATATCCCCTTACACCAAAAATGATGAAGTTGCCTTAATTTTTTCAAGGAGGGTAAACACTGTTATTTCCTCCCATCCCATATGATTAAAAAAGTAAAAAGAAGCACAAACCCCAAAAAACTCTCCTTTTTGACGCACCAAAACACAAAAACCTTGTATTCAAAAGAGTGCAGACATCTGAAGGGGCAGCCCATTTGATGCAAATGCATGAAGGAGGTAAGTTCAGTTATAGAAAGCAGTGGGGAAGGAATGAACAAGAAGTCAGAACTCTCATGTCGACCTATCAGGATTCCCGATCATGTAAACACTAGTGGAAATGGGCCCTCATATTACCCCCTTCTCAGGGGATAATATTTCCCCCATACCTTCTTAGGGGCTATAATCCAAGCAAAGGCCTTAACTTTAAGAAGCACTTTACAAGACAAACCAATTTGGTCTGAAAAAACAAAAAGATTCTAGGCGTTGAAGTAGAACTTGAATCTTCAAAATGCTCTTCTCCATTGTGCGGTTCAAAAATGTTGAATGGTCATCTATCGCAACCAACTGAATTATTTGAAGCTTGATGTACTGGTAGTCAGCGTAGAATCTCCTTCATCATTCATTGTGGGTTCCCATGTGCTTGTCGTAGTTCTTCCACTTCTCCACGATGATCAACACGAGCCATTAGTCCACCACAATTTCCACATCCTCTCACCATGTAAGAAAATAATATATCCCTCGGTGGTAACAGCCAGCTTTGACACCTTTCAATAAAAGGGAAATATCTCCCTCTGAGAAACTTTAATTGACAAACCACTTTTTGCGTTGGAAACTAGACTTAAAAGGGTTTTCAAATAGTATATGGCACTCTAGATTAAACTGCAAGAGCATATTTAGATTCGACTAAATACAGTTGCCAAATTAACGTTCTGCAACAGAATTTTAGACACAATAGCAGCATAACCTGCTCTAATACCAACTTGATGCAATCAAAATCAAACACGGGTGAGTAGGAAAGAAATGTTTTCCATGGACTATTAAAGAAAGAGATTATAATAGAATATCACAAAATACTTGGGGGATCACACAATTCTTTAGAGGATAATTGGGGAATCACTTGCCCATGCTATGTTTGGTTTGATGGAAGGATGAAAGAGAGAGGGAAAAGTGAAAGGATGAAGAGTTGTGTGTGTGTTTGGTATGAAGGGGAGGGAACAGAGGAAGGGAGAATGGAGGGAAAAGAGCAGGCTTTAGCCACCAAAATCAATCCTCCCAAAAGTGGGTGGATGAGTGGAGGGAAGAGTGTATTTTGAGGAGGGGAAATGACCATTTTATCTTCTAGTACTGAAAAAGCATTTATGATTTTTTGCCATGACTCATGAGTACAAGGGTAAAACAGTAACTAGTTATCACACCCTTTCTCTTCTCCTTCCATAACAAACAGTAAAAAGGGAAGGAAAACACTTTTCCATCCATCCTATCAAACACACAAGAAGGAAAGAGGATCTCCCTTCGTTGAGGATGGAAAGTCCATCCCTCCTACAGTCCTACATTCCTACATTCCTTCCTTCTACTTTTCCTTCCTTCCGACCAAACGCATAAGGAAAGAAATCACTCGACTCTCTAATGGAGACTAAGAAGCGTTAACAATGAAAATTTCCAATTGCCTCTCTCCACTTCTTACAAGGTCAAAATACAACTAGATTTAAAATTTCAAAGAGTCAAAACTGGTATTAAATCTCCACTTCATGGGAACTCTCTTCAAGCTCTTGGAACCACACCTTAACTGCTTGAAAATCCATTAAATTAATGCACGTTCCCCACCAACAAACACTTTAATCGACTCGAATTAATGCATGTTTATATCTTTAGAAGATTCTAAGTAAAGATATAAACATCTAAAGATGTAAACAGCCAAAATTGACGCACTCATTCCGACAATTTGCAGTCCTTCCAAGTTCCAATTCAGACCAAGTTCCAATTCAGACCATAGATTGTCATTTTCATAAGAATCTGTCCCACATTTGCATGAGTGATAATAACTATAAGCCATCTACACACGTGTTCAATGCATAAAATTGGGGCCTTAAATAGAAATTTGAGGCTCTAATTCCACTTCCACAATTTGCCGCTATATACATTAATGGATTTGGAATTGTTTTTAAATTCCACAGATGTCATATCCACAGAAACAATCCCAGGTAAAAGAAGGATTTTCAAATTCCATAGAGTTGAAATTCCAAATAAAAAACGATTCTGCACAGCCAAACATCTAGTAAATGTTCTCCTAATATACAATAGAATAAAAGGAAGGAGGAAAAAAGTAAAATACTAAAGGGACCATATTTTAAACCAACTGACATTTCAACATGATATAACCTCTGCTTTAAAAAAATGTGATCTACAAACATGCAAAAGAAACTGCCTCCATTATAATGAACATGAACTTATCCCCCCATGTAATAACCTACAAACATGCAAAAGAAACTACATCCCTCCTCCCTAGCAGGAAATGTCAATACATAATTATAAATTAAAAACCATACTAAATTAAAAGGGTGCCACACATAATGCTAAAAGGATGCTTAACATTTTCATGACAATGAAATTAAAATGATAGTATGAACAGCACTTACTCAGTGAATCCTTCGTACACTGTTCCAAATGACCCTCGGCCTAGAAGATCGCCCTTTTCCCAATACGTAATAGTACGTTTGAATCTACCGTTTGGTGAAATATTTGACATAGGCTCCGTGGTGGTACTGGAAGAATCATCGTCATTTGATGTGGTAAACGAACACGACTCCGAAAAAACAGCAGCCTCTCCAAGTCCAACCCTGAACCCATCCACCTCCTCTCCCTTAATAATTGCCCCGTCAGCTTCATCATCATCTTCGTCATCAGAACTAAACCCTCCATGAACAATAACAGAAGACCCTCTATCATCACTGTCCGGAGCAAAGGACCTAAATATATCCCAAGTTGAGCATGCATGGTCAATCACCGGCAGCGTCATAGACGGCGGAGGAGCAAGAACTGGTGGCCGAATCCCTTTAATTCCTCCACCGCCGCCTCCAGCAGAAGGTAACTCAGCAGGCTCATTCTGAGTCTTAGTTGACTCAATCACATCACTAAATCGAACACTTTCTTCAAACCTATCCGCCAAATCACTCAACGCTTCACCCTCCTTTTCCTGCAATTCTTCTGTATTAGGGCTATCCAACCGGTTTAGCCTAGACCTCGGCAAAAGGTCCGAAGACGACCGCACCTTCCTCGCCTCCCACGCCGCAGTCGGAATTGCAAAGTCATCGGGTCCCGAAAGTCCTAAAGTATGGCAAATTCGTTCAAACTCTCCGTCAATTCCTTCTATTCGAAAGCTCTTTCGATCCGTTAAATCAAGTGATCGAGTATGCAAAGAAGATGGACTATCTACCGAAGAAGACGACGTCGACAAATCGTAGGTAATGTTCTTCACTGCATTGCGGCGTTCGAGCTTCGGCTTCCTCCGCTTCTGCTTCGAATCCATCTCCTGCGTTTTCTTGCTGCTAAAAAAAAATCGAGGTAGGTGATGCATTGAAACCCCGATCCATCAACGTCCGCCTAGGGTTAATCACAAGAGCAACTAGGTCGAGAAAGTGAGAGAAAAATTCTCTCTACTTTCTCTAACTTGCACCTAGCGTTGATCGCAAGAGCAGCTAGCTGTAAGGGAAAAAAAAAAAAACTCTCTAGTTTCCCTCTCTTCCTACTCTAGATCCTTAACCGAGAAAAAAGTAGATCAAAAAAAGGCAACAAGGTTTAGAATACTCGGTTTCCCTCTCTACTTTCTTCTTCTCTCTAGCTTTACCGAAAAGAAAAAAACCAATCAAGAAAGCAGCGACGACGAGAAAAATCAAGTTCTCTCTTTAATTCCTCTCCCAACTTTCTCTCTCTAACTTTATTTTACCGAAAAAAATTTGGTTGGAAAAGTTGCAGCGGCGAGAAAAATATTGTCGGTAAAATGGTTTGAGGTTTTGGTCTTTTGGAAGGTGTAAAAGAAAAAATGCTGACCAAAAACAGTCGTGAGAGATATAGAGAGAGAGAGAGAGAGAGAGAGAGAGAGAGTATGACTGACTGGGAGTCGACTGGTAAACGCCGTCGAAAGAGAGAGAGAAAACGCGGTGCCATGTGGCGTGAAGGCGGGGATTGGCGAATCGTAGTGTCTCTTAGTTGTGAGAGGGGCCAAACCCAAGACTGGAGTATTCGCACCCAAATCCACGGCAATTGAGTGCACTGTGATGCACTCATGCAGGACATTTCATCCGGACTTGGTATTTTTTAACTTGTCTTTCTACCAAATCTCCCGGTTACTGCACTTTAGATTTGCCCATGACACAGATATATTAATCACCGTTGGATGGCCGATACGTATGCAATAAAGGGGATCTAATGACTTGCATAAAATATGTCCAAATTTGATGTATTTTGGATCACATGCCAGATCCATGATCCTTTTTTATTTGAGCCATTGTATCCTCTTTCTTGCACTCGTGTCAGCCATCTAACCGTGATCAACATGTGTTAATCACTTGTCGGATCAATAGCAAATCCGAACTTCCTATTACAATAACTCCAATGTTGAATTCATATGTGAATTCAAATTCATTTTTCAAATTTTAATGCCAAATTTCTTATTTCCGACAGTTGATTTAAAATAACTTGAATTTAAAAGCTAAATTAAATTTGAATTCAATTTTAAATGGATTCATTTTTATTTTTTTTCAAGACACATAAAAATGCCTAAAAAATTGTGTATGATTTAACAGAAGAGGGAAAAATAAAGGTTTGAGCCAAAAAATGAATCCATTACAATTGGAGTACTTGAATCTAAATAACTATTCATTTCACTGTAATGATCGAATTTGAATCCAAAAAAAAATAGCTTCAACTATTGGAGCTGCTCTTTATATACTTTCAATGTTCGAAACCCAAATATTGAGCTAACTAGTCATATTTTTAGGCATTGTTTGGATTTGTTTTTTATAAGTATTTATTTGCTTTTTTAAAAATTTGCAATATGTAATTTCTTAGAAAAATTTTTAAAAAGCAAATTAGTACTTATAAAAAACAAATCCAAACGGGGCCTTAGTTAAAATAGTATTTTGCCGCCTTCTTTTAGTTAGGCAAAATGTTGTGTCCTCCCATCATATTAGCCATTTATTCAGCTAAAAGTATTTTATTATTTTTTTTTTCGATTTAAATTATAATTTAAGAAATAGCAATTTGAGAAAATTAGTGAGGTGGTATAAATATCTAGTCTCTCTCTCTTGGTTATATATATGGCTAACCATTTGGGAGCTAGTCAAAATGGCTAACCAAATGCATTGTCCATTGGAATACCATTTTTATGGTTTGAGTGATGACTCTCCATTTTGTCTAAAATGCTCTTATACATAGTGTAGTTGGAGAACAATCTATTTGTGAACTTCAAAGACAAAATATGATAAAATAAATATTAGTTGAGAAAAAAATACTAGAGGGAAGTAAAAATTGTGATTTCCTTCCTCTAATTTGTTAGTTTACAATAAAAAATAAAGGCACCGTTTGGATTTATTTTTTATAAGTACTTATTTGCTTTTTGAAAATTTTTCTAAGAAATTATGTATTACAAATTTTTAAAAAAACAAATAAGTACTTATAAAAAACAAGTCCAAACGGTGCCAAAGTCTTTCCCCTTGCTTAAAAGTTTAAATTTTTTAATATATATATATATATATATATATATAGGCATTTTATCCATATAATTTTTATTCTATTTATAAAATTTACAATTTATTAGCACTTGACACATATTATTTTGAAGGTTTTTTCTTCATAACCATAGAAGCTTACCCTTAGGTCAGCCCAAATCCATTAATATCTTATCCACGCTTTACACAATTCACTTAATTGTTTTTTTCCTCTAATGATGGAAATACATCCTACCCAACACGAGAGCAAATGAGCATATATTAATGCGCTTATATGAATCATTGGATCACCTGTCAACAGGTGTCGGTCAGCCAACGGTGATCAACAGGTGTTGATCATCTGTCAAATCAACAGTAAATCCAAACTCAATTCATACCACTAAAAAAATAAAATACTGTATTTACTAAATAAATCTATTATTGTTATTTTCTTGTTGAAATGGCAATGATCTATTTATAATCTATTAATAATATATAGGTCAAGGCTTCTTTTAAATCCGACGTACGAAGCTTTCACTATTGGAATTTTCGATTCTTATCCTTATACAATTCTCCGTTCTAAAAAAATAAGAAGTAAATAAAAAATAATAACAAACAAAAAGTTCGCTATCTCAAATGCTAGAGAAAATAAAAGAAAATGGCAGAAAAAAACATCCCTTATACATTCACATTCGGGCATCGCTATATATATATATATATATATATAAGTTAATTATTTAATAGATGGAACACGAAATCTTTCAAGGAAGCTATTGACTTCAACGATAGTGTATAGCCGAGAATACCAACAAGTAATAATTGTTTGATGCGAACAGTAATTGTTAAAGTCAAGCATTCTGTCACGTGAGCGGATGTAAGCACATACGTAACTTGCCAACTTGGCTAGTCAGTTGTGGTCAACATTAAACAAACAATAAAAAGGAAGGGTAAAAATTAATTAATTGATCAAAAAGATGACCTCTTTAGGTGCCCCATGCATCTTAACAATAAAATTGCTTGCTTTTTTTTTTTTTTTTTTTTTTTTTTTTTTTTTCTCACTTGAATATGATAGTTGACGTGATAATGATACTATCGTTGTAATTTTATATGAAAATGTCATTGCTGTTATAAAGTATCGGTACAAAAATTGGTGCCGTAAGCAGGTCAGAATATTTCATACCACACTGCGTAGAAGATAAAAATACCCTGTTAGTAGACTTTTTAAACTACGGTATTCTTAATTTCTTTGTAGCAGGTGTATAACATTATCCAGAGTATTAATGATGGCATTAAGTGATTGATTGATGTCACATATTATATTAATTACTCCATTTAAAAAAATAGCCAGATCCATAAAATTTGTGGGACTCTTTTTCTCATAGAGCCATTAATACTTGATTTCGGTTCGCTTGTGAGCATACCAATTACTCACCACCTAGTGAGCAATATAGTGTAGCAAGATTTATACTAAGCTTATATTCCAACCAATAAAAGATAAAGATAATCTTTTTATCTTTAGTAAATTTTTTTTATAAAATTCTGTTTTGAACCCTAGCTTCGTAAAAATTAAATAAAAACATTTAACAAATTTTAGACTTAAAACTCAAGAATTACCGGTTAGATTAGATCCTTGCCAGTTTGGTATCAGAGCTCACTAAGACTTAATCAAATAAGAGATACTTTTATTTGTTTACCGATCCAAACATTCAATCTAAAAATAGCAAAAAGACTTTTATTAGACTTTCTTGCCATTAAAATAGATGATTTCCCCAAAAAAAAAAAAAAAAAGCATTTTCTTTAAAAGAAATATTAATTAATCAAAGATGAAATTTTGATATTAAAAGTTTTATTGACTCAAGCAGAGAACCATGAATAAATCTTATGAAGATTTGGGTCATTTTTATATATAAGAAATATAGTAAAGACTAGACTTAAAATAGGTGCAAAGCATAGGATTATTGTCCAAGGAATTTTGTCATTTAGCTCACAAAACAATATAAAATAATATTAACCATTAGATTAGTTTTGATGCTAGGTGTCACAGATCCATCGGTGGCTCACTAACTAGTGTACAAAGCCTTGCTCACCAGCAAAGCCGGACTCATTAATACACATGATCGGTTTTTAAAAATAACGGTATCCCCATCTTCTTCTTCATTTTAGCAGTCATTCATTGAGTTTTTTTTTTTTTTTTTCTTAATTTTTTTTTTCATGTAGAAAAACAATAAAATAATTTAATAAATTGATTATTTTAAATATTATAAATTGATTATTTTATCCAAATAATCATCGATCGATATGAAAATACCCAGGAGTATTTTTGATGTAAAATTATAAACATAAAAATCTCTTTATATAATGGAAGAGACGATATGGATATCGGGTTAATTGTTTTCGTACCAAAATTATGAGAATTTCATGTTTGGGAGACAGGAAAAAAATAATAACTTATTTAGAAAACTACCTAACTTAATTTTAAACAAAATTAAAGGGTTCGTGCGTTTCTGTAGTTAGTGTAGTTTTCATAACCTGTATTAAGTGGATTTATTAATATGATTTTTGGGAAATTAAACAAAAGTAACCTATAAAACCATTTTTACATGATTACCCTTCGAGGGGAAGTGATAGATTCAACCCCATTAGATTGTAGCTTAGTAGTTTTATTAGTGGTAACTGATGTTTCTTACTTGTCAAATAAATAAATAAGAGATTATATATTGTTTTTTTTTTTTTTTTTAAGATGATATATTTATACATTTTGGTCCGACTAATTATTTGATACAAGTAAGGTCACTGTCTACTAGTTATTTGATACAAGTCTCCCAATCCTAACCCATATATATATATATATATATATATGATTTTAGTCCTCGTCTTTAAAAAAAAAAAATCAATTATTTTCTATCAAACTAGAAGGATGATAGGCTATATGCATATACAACTTATCTCATTTTATTTATTTATTTAGACACTGTTTGGATTTGTTTTTTATAATTACTTATTTGTTTTTTTTTTTAAGTTGCAATATGAAAATTTAAAAAAAATCAAATAATGCAAAGTTTTTTAAAAACAAATAAGTACTTATAAAAAACAAATTCAAACGGTGCCTAGTTATCAGTTAGATAAGTTAAAACAGTTTATTGTAAATAATTTAACGAGTACATAATATAATAAGTAATGACTTTGAAAATTTTAAATTTAATATTTTACCACTATTCTAGTTGGATAGTATAAAAAA
>JAESVK010000823.1:617262-634871 GCA_017140935.1 Hamamelis virginiana
TACGTACCTTGGCTAGTCAGTTGTGATCAACATTAAACAAACAAGCAAAGAAAGGGTAAAAATTAAAATTGGATTTTTTTTTTTTTTCCTTCTGTCACTTGTTCTAATTATTTTCTCTCGCTTTAATATGATAGCTGACATGATAATGATATTAATGTTATAATTTTATATGAAAATGTTATTGCTGCTGGGGTGTTCAAGAATCGAATGGAACCGATTTAACCGACCAAAATCAAATTAGACCGTCCTATTTGATTGATTTTAATGAGTGCCACAGTTTCTAATGTTTTTTATTTTCCTCAAACTGAGGTGATTTGTTTGGTTCATATAATGAGAGTATAAACCGACTAAACCGGCCGATGTACGCTCCTACTATTTGCATATTACATGCTTGTTTGATTGTAGTTGTATGAATTAGCCCAATTGGAACTTATTTTGGAAATTGGTACTTGGTAGTGTTGATTAGTTCATGCATAATAGGTTTTTATTTGAAAATTGCTAGTAGTTGATTTTGGGTGACACAATTTTCAAATTACTTTATGCATAACAGGTTCCAATTGCTAGTGGTTGATTTTCATATATTTTATTTTTTTCAATTAAAGGTTTTGTGATTGAAAATATAGTAACAAAATAAATAAAAGATTTACTTACATACGTGCATTTTCACGGCTTATTTAAATTATTGACAACTGCTTCCAACTTTTAGATCATTTGGGAACAATATAATAAACTTACATTGAAAAAAAGAATGGTTGGATTATTTGACATATTATTTGGGATACACAATTTTATTTTATTTTTTTTAAAGTATGGTAATTAGAAATATAATGAATTATTTTTAGAGCACTTAGATTGTATTTTTATGGGCAAATTTATTTCTGGTGTGCAGCATTTTTCTTTTTAATTTTTAAAAAATAAAGTGTAAGAGAAAAACTGTGCCAGTTTTCAGCAGTAAGAATTTTTCACAATCTGTATTTTGAGATGCCTATATCGGATCACTGTGATTTCTGGCAGACGTGACATCCATAACAAGCTTATCTAATCAAACAATCGATTTTTCAGAATACGCATCTCACAATTCGCTGTGAGGTTTATGCCGACTTATTATATCGGGACTCATATATATATATATGAGTTCCGTTCTTGTGAGGACTTCCTTATATGAGGACTTGGTCTTCTGACCAATGTAAAATGAGTATTTTGAAACACTGATCGTTGGATTTAATATTTTTCCTATGTATGACAGGCATGCCAAAAATTACATTGATCGGACCACTAGTATCTTAAATACAAACTGTGAAAAACTAAATACTTATATAATGCTTAACAATCAGTATTTAAGAAACCAGTGGTCTGATCAATGTAATTTTTGGCATGCTTGTCATACATACGAAGAATATTAAAATCAACGGTCAGTTTTTCAAAATACCGATTTTACATTGGCCAAAATGCCAAGTCCTCATATAAAGAAATCTTCGCGGGAACGAGACTCTATATAATAAAGCAAATTACTAGAACTTTGCTTATTGGACTAATTATGCAAAAACAATTAGAGTGGTACATATGTTCCACTATGTCAATCTCAACTCGCACCCCCTCTTAACTTATCTATACCATATCTATATCTATATCTATACTATATATAAAAGTGTGAATCTTGAAAAAACTTTTGATTGACCAAAATATTCATATATAATAGTAAAAGTACTAGAATAGACATCGTCTCATAATATTCCACCCTTCACAATAAATAGGATTTTTAATTAAATTAAAATTACTCGTGAATATTAATTTATTTTTTAAGCCTTTTCAAACATAGTGTCACTAAATTTCTTCGATTATAATAAAAGTTTTCAAATATGAAATTCTACTAAGTAAAGTAAAAATAATCTTAATTAAATTTTTTTTTTTCAAATGCTAATTCATTTCTAGATTAAGCATGATTTTTCAAACAATTAATTACCATAAAATACTAAATAAATTACTCTCTATTTCTCATTTCCAATACAAAAACAAATGTAGTTTTACTAATATTTTTTGTACTTTTTCTTTAAAATTCATTATATGAAAATTTTAGGGTTCATTAAGTTCGTATGTATTTATTTAATACCATTTTTATGCAATTTAGATTTCCCAAACTTTTTTAACGGAAATTGTTAATAATCTTAAATATTTCATTTTAATTATATTGCTCACATTTTATTTGATTTTTAACATTTTTTTCTGCAAAAATTTACACATACAACGCACGTGGCATTTCTAGTATTTAAGAAATGTGTGAATATATATATATATATATATATATAAAAGTTGCACTTGAGAGTAAATAAAATACACTCTTTTTTTTGGATATGCTGATCAAGTGAAATGACGTGGTAGTGAGGCCTTATGAGTTGAGATGAGAACTCAGATGGAAGTATTTGGACGAAAAACACATTTTAATCGTAACCATTATTTGTTACTCCTCTTTCACGTGCTCAAAGTCTCTCATCTCTAGTTTATTTAGAGGTGGTATGGTCAAGTGCATTTCATGCATTTTACATCAGGTGTCATTTTATAGAACTACTTGTAGTGTAAATTTTAAAAAATTGACCGTTGGATTAGATACTCCTATAATGTATATCATGCCTGCCAAAAATCACAGTGATCCAATGGCTGGTTTATGAGAAAACTATCTGCTAAAAAATGATAATATTTTTAAGAACAAAAAAGTCATAATTTTTCAAAGTTACAGTTTTCAAGAACCAACTGATGGATCACTGTGATTTTTGGCAGACATGACATACATTATAGGAGTATCTAATCCAACGGTCAGTTTTTCAAAAAATTTACCGCAAGCGATTCTATAAGAGAATACCTAATACAAGAAGCACCAGGTGCACCTGATATTATAAGTCTTGCTAAGCTATAATGCGCCTAGCATCCATCCCTTTTTTAATTTTTATTTATTTATTTTGGTAAATGCCTAGCATCTGTTCCTTTGAAGTCAAATAAGTATAGTCCGTACATAAACCAAGATTAATATTAATTAACGATTCAATAAATTTTGATTAGATTAACACGTTATAGTCAAGATTATATCTTAATGTTACATAAGATTTCAAGATAAGATGATGATGACCATGACGTTTATAGACACAAATATCCATCTATAATTGAGGCACTGCATTTATATAACATTACCATAAATAAAGGTCTATAAAATAGAAAAAGATTATAGACCATATATGAGAGCAAGGATTTGAAGAAAGTCAGGGTGGTTGTGTATAGGGATTTTTGAAGGCCAAAGGAAAGAAAGAAAATATATGTATTGAAATCTAAATAGAAGAGAGGCTGTTCCTTCTTCATACGTTTCGTTTCATCAGTATCCAAAACTAGCAGAAATTACACCTCTTTCTCTCTCTCCATCTCTTTCTCTCTCTAGAGATATCGCTCAGATAAAACCCCTCTCTGCCCTAATTCATTCAGACTCCCTTTCCAATCCAAGTTCTCTCTCTATTTACCGCTTTCTCTATCTCTACCGTTTTCTCTCTCTACAGTCTTCACAACTCTGTTTTCTCTGAAAACGCATTACTTCGCATTGAGAATATACCTTGGCGGTTATTCGAACGGTTAGGGTTTTCTCTACTTGGATCCCTTTCGTGGGTTAGTTTCTCTCTCTATATACAGATAGATACACGCATACATATATATATATTATATATAAATATTTCTCTCCCTAGAATTTCCTTTTTTGTGTATCTGATTCTGGAATGTTCAAACCCTAGATTTTGGGAGTTATACTCTAGGGTTTCTGTCGCTTCACATTTTCAAGGTATCGACACGCCGATTATACTGCTCTCTAGGGTTTTTTTTTCTGATTGAACTGTTTGATGGGAACGTACTTTCGTTCTAGAATTGCGGGTATTTCTTCATTGTTATCATAGTAATCCGTTTTTTTCTGGGTATCGACTCGGGTTTTCTGCGAAGATGAGGGTCTTCTGAGTGTGTTTTTATCGACTGTAAATCCATCTTTTATTCAAGATGGAGGAGTAGAGAAAATTTTCTTATTATCATTGTGCCGTAGTCTAAGACATGCCCCCTTATTCTCGACATAGTTTTTTGTTTTCACCATCTGGTTTCGTACCTGTTTGAAAGTGTGCTTCTTTTTATCAATGTATAGATTGCAATAAGAGAAACCCTAGTTCTGCAGTTGTGCTGCAGAAGAACCCTCTATAGATTGTTTTGTGAGCGCACATTTGAAGATTTTGCAATTTTGGGTTACAGGAGTGAAGCAAAATTGTTTAAATTGCGGCGATTGTGAAGCAGGAATGGTTGTTGGGGGGAAACAGAAGTAGGGTTAGGGTTAGGGTTAGGGTTAGGGCTAGGAGTTAGGACTTACAGAAGCAGTGAAGTGAAATTGTTTAAATTGCAGCAATTGTGAAGCAATATTGGTTGTTGGGGGAAACAGAAGTAGGATTAGGGTTATGACTTGCAGAAACAGTGAAGTAAAATTGTTTAAATTGCGGCAAGTGTGAAACAAGATTGGTTTTTGAGGAACCAGAAGTAGGGTTAGGGTTAGGACTTACTAATTTTCTGAAAAGAATAACAATATTGTTGGGAGAGGGTTGGTGGGAGTAAAGAAAGTTCAAGTGTCTTTTCTTGTTATATATCTGATCATGTTCAGTATTCCTTATGGAAAGAAGTGAACCCACATTAGTTCCAGAATGGTTGAGAAGTACTGGAAATGTTGCTGGGGGTGGCAGTTCAGCCCACCATTTTGCGTCATCTTCTTCTCAATCAGGTATTGTAAATTTAATCACTATTGCACATTTTTTTTTACCATTATTTTGGTTTGCATTTACTTTTCTTCTGTGTTTAGGTCTCAGAGTGTAATTTTATGGCATTTCTATTGTTATATAGATGTTCCTTCATTGGTACACTCTACTAGAAATAGATCTTCTAAGAGCATTAGTGATTTCGATGGCCCTCGTTCTGCTTTTCTGGACCGCTCCTCTTCATCAAATTCGCGGAGGAGTTCTACCAGTAATGGTTCTTCGAAGCATGCGTACAGTAGTTTTAGTAGAAGTCACCGTGATAAGGACCGTGATAGGGAGAAAGAGAGGTCAGTCAGTGGGGACCATTGGGACCGGGACTGTTTTGAACCTTTGGGAAACATCATGACTGGTAGGATTGAGGACCCGTTGAGGCGTTCTCATTCTATGGTATCTAGGAAACAGGGTGACATGTTGCCCCGAAGAGTTGCAGAGGACTTGAGGAATGGTGGCAACAGCAGTCACCACAATGGCAATGGTCTGCTTCCGGGAGTTGGTATTGGTAGTAGCATCCAGAAGGTTGCCTTTGAAAAAGATTTTCCCTCACTTGGAACTGAAGAAAGGCAAGGGGTGCCTGATATCGGAAGAGTTTCATCTCCTGGTTTGAGCACTGCTGTTCAGAGCTTGCCCATTGGCAATTCAGCTTTGATTGGTGGGGAGGGATGGTCTGCTTTGGCAGAGGTGCCCATCGTAATTGGAAGTAACAGTGTTGCCCCCCCGTCTGTCCAACAAACTGCTCCTGCGACTCCAGCATCCGGGCCTCCAAGCACTATGGCTGGTCTTAATATGGCTGAAACATTGGCACAGGCTCCAGCACGAGCTCGTACTGCTCCCCAGGTAACTGAGTTACCCTCTTGTTATATATGTAATTTATTCCAGCGGCTGTTCTAATGAGGATTCTTTTGCTTGTAGTTATCTGTCCAGACACAGAAGCTTGAGGAATTGGCTATTAAGAAATCTAGGCAATTAATACCCGTGACACCTCCAATGCCTAAAGCTTCGGTAAGAGGATTACATTAGATGTTTGCAAGAGATTGTTCTACAAGTTCCACATTTATCTTTTAGATTAGACAATTGTTAAAAGGTTCGGATTTTTTTAGTTAATTTATGAATCAAAAATTGTATTCTTATTGTCGTTCTGTTTCTATTTCTTTATTATTTTTAATATATTATTTGTTGATCATAATAACGAAAAGCCTCAACTAATAATTTGGGCTACTGGACAAGTTGTGGATTTGAGGTGAGGAGTCAAAATTCTAGTTACTCATAACTATGTAATAGTGCAGAAAACTCGGATAGATTGCCTTATTTTAATTGGTTTCTTTGTTGTCTTGGGTAGTAGAGGATATAAGTTGATTGCAATAGTCCACTATCTGACGAGGCTTTACAACTAGAATCTAATGCAGTTAACAAGAGTTACATTGGTTGTCTGAAGTTTTTCTTTTTTTAATGCATCGACTAAGATTTATTGTTGCCTTTGTTCTTTATATAAATTACTATTGATGTTGCCATCTGATGAATTGGACATATGGAAATCAAGTACACATATATTTTATTGTTTTCCTTTGTCTTATTCCTTCTTGATGACTAACCAAAATAACTTAAACATTCCTCATGTTATAGCCATGTATTATTTTTCTCTTATGCGTTTTTATTTGTGTTTTTCAACCGAAGTCACCAAAACACTCCTCATACATTGGTTTACAATGCTGATGATTTCTTCTTTCTTTTATTGCAAAGACTTGTAGCGTGATTAGGCCTATATCACCCTTATAGTTGTATGTAAAAAATTAGGTCGAGTCACAGTGCATGCGTAAAGAACTAATGCTTTGATACATGTGCTCTTGTTTTTTAATTGGTGCAATAGCATAGTTTGTAGATTGGGTTGGTGTGGGGGGAGGGGGGCGGGGGAGGAACTTTTTGACCAGATCATCCGCTTTATAGAACTTTGGGTTTGAAAGTAAATAAAGATGTAGAAGTTACCTGCTTTGCTTAGGCTTTTCATGCATAGTTATATAGCATACCCTAAATATTCTGTACATTGTACTCGTTTAAAACCCCAGGTCATTATCTATTAATAATGAACCTGTCTTCAATTGTTCAGCACCGTAATTTCTCCTGGTATGGTATTTTCTAGGGTTTTATTTTTTGCTAAATGATTGGAACCTACCCCGACCCCCAACCCTCATTAATATTAAGAAATGGGTATTGATGCAGTTCAATGTTCTCGAACACGAGATTTCTATCCTAAAAGCGAGGATACATGCCACTAGAAAAATATACCATTGGCTTTCTAGGGCATTGAATGATATGTTATTGCTTTGCTTACTAGTTACTTTTAAGGAATTTTTTAAGCTATCAAAATCTCATTTTGCCATCAATTTTCGGTACATCTTACTTGATAGATGACAGAGCTTGTTAAAGAATAAAGACAAGCTTAAACATGTTATCTTATGTGTGTGGCATATAATGAATTTTAGGTCGCTGGTCATAAGTGATCTATGATTGTTGTAGTGGCTCTTGATTCTATAATGAAGTGCCTGTTTTGTCATCATCATTGATTTTTCTTTGATGAAGTTTGAAGTATGTCTTTAGTTTTTATAGGATTTTCTCAAATGAACCAGAATAAATTATTCATGTAAAATTAGTTACATTGTTCCTTAAAGTCCGCATGTTTATTTGTTTGCTTATATCTCCTTTTTATTTTTGCTCTGCCTTTACTGTCCTGCTGTTTTTCATTGCGCTGAAATTTTAGGAGACAAGTCAGCCTTTCATCTCTAAAAATCTTACTTGCGTAGTTCCAATCTTGAAGGGATCTCATACACACTATTGTTGGTTACTTGGTTTTGCAATATTTGTTTTATATTTATAAAATAGTGAATTTTACTTCTTGCTTGGTGTGTTCTATAGGATGAAATTTTGTCCTATTGGCACTAAAGCATTTCTAATAGCCTTTTATTAGTCGTGTGCAGCTGTTAAATAAAAGTGAGGAAGATGTTAAATAAATTGAATGTGTTAAGAGACAATATTCCTTCTTGTGCAGGAGGACTGTAAGACATTGGCTTCAAACATTTAAATTGTCATTTTCTTTAGTACATGTCCAATTCATAATATGCTTGGGAGATCATGGCAATTGGCTCTAGAAAGTCCTTTCTTGCAATTTTAAGGAAAAACAGAACACGTGTTTGTCAATTAATATATGGGAGAATTAGAAAAATGAAAAATATATTCAGTGAGTTTTGGAGGTTTGTGGGGATCATGTCTTTGACTTTCTGATGTAACTGCTAATCTTGGAAGAAAAATCTGATAAACGAAGTATTATTTTATCCTCTTTTTTCCCTCCTTCTCATGCTATGCTTAGAAAGGCGTAAAAATAGGTTTTTGAAGATTTGTCTGGTAGTGCTTCTTTTACTTAGTAATTCTGTGGCTAAGATGATTATACTCTCTCTGCGGTTGAACTTTAAGGATTGCTAAATATATGTTCATGCACTCTTTTGCTAGTTGATAAGTCCTAGCCTTATTTTTTTTGTTTACATTTCACTCTCCCTGAATGGAATCCATCTTTGATCTATATGTCTGTCCATACTGCCGAATAGAATCCGTACTGTTTCACTTCATGCTTATTGCCCCACATCACTAAACTTTCTTTCAAAGGAAAGTCTAACCTTTGTTGCTGGGTTACAATATCACACATTCATATTTTTTTCTTTCACTCAATTGATCCATGAATATAAACTATAATGTGCTTTTTTTTATTGTATTCTTTGCAAAAAACATTGTATTGGATATAGTTATTTCACTTCTTTCTTGAAGTTTTTGAATACTAAATTTGTGGGTTACTATTTACCTAGTTAAAGTGGAGATTACTGTTTTGGATGGGAGAGGGAAGAGTGATAAGTAATGCAGATTTGACTTAAGAGTGTGGAAATGGAATTTGAATTAGATCTTCGTATCTGGTTATTTTTTTTAAGCATACATCTGATCATCACATGCAAAAAGATCAATAAGGCTTAGTTTATCAGTGTTAATGCATACGGGCCTTGTAAATTTTTTAGTTTCACCTCTTTGAATAATGTTAGTATAACTGGGAATGTTGGCCTGTGCTATGCGTGTGCAACTTGCCTCACATCATCTCTCCCTTCATATAGCCATTTGTGCAGTATGATATCCCTCACCCTTCTCCCTCTCCCCACTTGCGATTTTTATGGCTAGAAGCTTTCACCCCCTCTTTCTTTATTGCCATTAACTCTTTTCTCGTGGTAAATTTATATCAAGGAAAAGTGATGAAACTTATCTTGTTGACACCAACAGAGATAGGAAGCACTGCTTATTTAATGTAGAGTATAAATTAGCAAACTGAGTGACAGTCATTAGATGGAGGAATATATATTTTAGTCCTGTTTTTATCATAAAAAGGTTCTACCACTATGTCATGATCCATCAAATTTATTTTTAGAATTTTGTAGTTGGAAAGTGATTGTTTTGCTGGTGATGGAAGGCTTGCTTTATTTTGGCACAAGAAAATGAGTTTTGGTGGTGTGTCCTCCATGAATGCCCAGTTACCAGCCATAGGTGGAGATTCCTTGATGACACACTACTCTGAGTCCACACACACACACACACACACACACACAGAGTTCTTCTGTGTTCAACTTTGCTGGATTATACATGGAAGTAATTGTTATCTCAAATTTTATTAAGATGTTCCCCCTCTATTGAAATTGATTCAGGCTTTTGATTGCAGTTTGGATTTCCCAAGGTTGACTAAATTGCTTATACAGCGATTGGGATGGGTTTTCTAAGAGAAACAGAAGGGGTTTTAGTATCCTCATGGAAAGTTGAGAGGGTTAAAATGTAAGCTGATGGCCAAATGAGATGGAGGCCCTGTTTGTTTCAATAAAGGATGGAATCTTAGAAAAAGGGAGTTATCAAGCCTGATGGATGAGTTGGCATCAGAGAGTATCATTGTGATTATGATGTGGCAGTCCATGTTATGAAGTATTTGTGCAATATGACATGTTTTAGACATGGATGGTAAACCTGTTTCCCAGGAGCATCATTCCAACATAGCAAAATAGTGAAGCCACTTTCCATCATTTTGGAATATTATGGAGTATTAAGCTTCTTGTGTGGATGTGCTGTGTATGACAGTTGTGTTCTAGAATCAATATTCAGATTCTATTTTTTCTCATTCCTAAGTGAACTTAATTTTTTCCCCTTTTCTTGTTCTGCTTCATGTGCAAATTCTTGTTTTGAAATTTGTCAACTGTTTCGATATCCATGTTAATTTTTTTTTTTTATTATACTGTTAACAAATTCTGCAGCCCCCTATAAAAAAATTGGCTACGGTCAAGGTTGAAGAGAGATTTTTGCAGTTTATACACCAAATTTCCTATGCAATATCTATTTTCAGCTCTTACCACATCTAGATGAGAATCATATGTTTTTTTTTTTTGGGTTAACTCTTAGTAATCATTAGTTGATTTCCTTTTCAGGTTCTCAATTCTTCTGATAAATCAAAGCCAAAAACAGCTGTCAGAACTGGCGAGATGATTGGAGCTGCCAAGAGCGGGCAGCAGCAGCCCTCCTCATTGCACATTGCAAGTCAATCTTTTCGTGGTGGAAATGTAAAATCTGATTCTCCAAAGACGTCTCATGTTGGGAAGTTTCTTGTTCTCAAACCAGTATGGGAGAATGGTGTTACCCCTGCTCCAAAGGATGTCTCTAGTCCAACAAATAATGCCAGCAGTAGAGTAGCAAATAGCCAGCTTGCTGTTGCTCCATCTGTTGCATCTGCACCTTTGAGAAGCCCAAACAACCCAAAGCTTTCCACTGTGGAGCGCAAGGCAGCTACCTTGCCTCTGAATCCTGGACCCACCTTGGAAAAGAGAGCTTCGTTGTCTCAAGCCCAGAGCCGGAATGATTTTTTCAATCTCATGAGGAAGAAAACCTCAACAAACAATTCTACTGCCCTTCCAGATTCAGGCCATGTTATATCATCTCCCACTATGGAGAAATCTGGTGAAGTAATAAAAGAAGTAGACAGTGCTCCTGTAAGTCCTCATGCTATTGAGAATGGTGGTGAGATGACTAGCAATGGTGATTCCTCTGAAGAGGCTCAGAGGCTTTCTGATGTAGGACAGAAGAATTTATGCGCCAGTCTAGCGGTTGATCCAGAGGAGGAGGCTGCATTCCTTCGTTCTCTTGGATGGGAGGAAAATGCTGGAGAGGATGAAGGCCTTACAGAAGAGGAGATAAATGCCTTCTATCAAGAGGTAACCAACTCTTGCTTAACTGTAGCCTTTAGTTTAGCTTTAATTGAGATGACCACCAAAACTGGGATATAATCTTATACACATCAAGCTGGATTTTGAGTCATTTCTAGTAACTACATAAATCCTATTGGCTAACTGAGTGGAGTAGAGGTTTTACATTTCCAAACTATGGTTGAATTACCGACAAAAACAAAATGTCTATGCTTGAATTATTTTAATATTATTAGGTTATAAGAACACACCGTTCTGACAATATGTAAATGCTGTTCTATTAATTTTTCATATTATCATTTTCTTGTGCAGTACAAGAAAGAATTGACGCCATCTTCGAAAAAGTCCCAAGGCACGCAGCCAAAGCTTTCAAAGTTGCCTGAATCTCATGCAACTAATTCGGGTGGAACTTCCTCTGAATTAAGCTCGTCTGACTCGGAATCTGAAGCATGATTAACCCCGTCTTTCACATACTGGATCTGAGTAGTTCCAAATTTTGATGGCAGATTGTTCGTTTCTCTTTCCTCCGTCTCTTTTGTTTTGAAGGAAAGCTGATGAGTTTGGATATGAAAGAAGAGGGTGGGTTTTGGTTGAAACTCTGCAGTTGTGCAAAATAGTGCAATAATTTACAGGTGCTCCAATCCTGCCTGCCTGCCTGATTTTTATTTTTATTTTTATTTTTTGGTTATGGTTTTGTTTTTTTGTTTTTTAGGTTTAAAGGGTTGGTTGGGATATAAGGTAGGATAGGGGATGTTTTGGTCTGCAGTGGAAGGTGCTGGGAAGATTGCATATTTTGGGGCATTTTGGTCCTTTTCTTTCCTTTTTCGTTCAAAGGGTTCAATTCAACAAAAAAAGGCTTATGGTGTTTTTGATCAATTTTACGGCAAAAGAAGGAAATCAAAATTTTTAGTTTATAGTTTAGTTTCATGTTGATATATTTATATTCTTCGAGAAGCTTCTTTTTCATTTTTAAAGTAGAGAGTAGCTCAGGATATATATATATATATATATAGGGTCAAGTTCCCTTACACCCTATTTTGACACCTATCTTTATACCTCGTTTTCAAATACTATTGTAGGCAATATTTTGTGAAACCTACTGTTAGATTAGATAAGTATCTTATGTTTGTCATGTATGAAAAAAATTGGAGTGATCCAACGGTTAGTTTTTGAAAAATATCATTTTGAAGAACTATTATTATTTTTATTAATTAAAAACATAATAGTTTTTTATAGTAATATTTCTTAAAATCTAACCGTTGGATCACTATGATTTTTGGCATACATGACATGCATAAGAAATGTATTGAATCCAACGGTCGGTTCGTCAAAATATTTGTCATAGGTAGTGTTTTGAAATTGAGGTGTAAAGATAGGTGTCAAAATAGGGTGTAAGGGGAACCTGACCCTATATATATATCTATATATCTCTGAAAGCCCAGATTGATTGATTACACTTGAATTAGCAAATGGAACAATTTCTGTTTGTAAATTACCCCTCCCCCCTCCCTCAAGTTTTCAATCTGCTTTGCTTCATAATCTATCATTAAATCTGGATGTTGGTTACATGGGAAGTGATTCATAAAGCTTATTTGGCGCGTATTGTGAAACAATCTGAGCTACTAAAGCTTGAATCAACCCATTTGAGTTCATTTATAAGATAAATGAATTCAAATTTTACCTTTTTGAAGCTTAAATGAGTGCTCAAATCTTATTTTAGGCACCTTAATTCATGCAAAGTGATCACAAGTTCATTTGCAATCCCTCATCACTCATCAGGGCCATAAACCATTACTCTCGATCAAAGTTTAACTGGGTTAAATTTATTAGCAGTAGTACGGTAAATAAATAAATTATTTGATTTCAATATGAGATGAATAAAGGAGCCAATCTTAAATTTAATTTTTAAACTTATTTATTTATCAAGCTAAGCTTGAATGACCTACTCTGCAGCTAATGACTCGCTCTGTATAGAAGTATTCACAAAGATTGTTCATCCTTTTTTACCAAAGAAGAAGCTAGGGGCCTGTTTATTTTGTGAAAATTTTTACAATTTTCATTTTCATTTTGAATAAAAACAAAAAACGGACTGCATTTACTTGTTAAAAATGAAAGCTATTTTTAGGAAAATGAATTCAGTTTTTAAGAAAATGTGAAAACATCAAAAAGACATTTTTGTATTTTCACAAAAATTGAAAACAAAGATTATATCGTGGAAATGCTTATAAACATGGAAAAAAAATATGTAGACCAACTGTAAAACCAAAAATGAAAATAATAAAACATATAGAGATAATATATAGTTTTAGTAAACACATTTACACTATTTTTAGATTTTGAAAACAGTTTTCATTTTTGCAAAGTAAACGCATTCTCTAAATTTTGAAAATTGAAAATGAAAATCATTTTTTAAAAATTTTCATAGAAAATGAAAATTGTGAAAATTTTCATGAAGTAAACAGGCCCTAGATTGCTTTTAGTTTTCACTGAAATGGCAATTATATTGTGCCATAGTGCTGCGATTGGTAAATTGGACAAACTGCATAAAGTGGACCTGGATAGTATATGTGTTCCAAGTCTCTCTATGTTTCCCAAGTTATGGTGGCTAATGGTGAAATAAAATGTGGCTATAACTCATGCCAAAGCTGGAGCTCTTCTTTTTGCCCATAGGGTCTTAGGATTTACTTAGATACCTTTGGATTGTTTTTTATAAGTACTTATTTGTTTTTTAAATTTTTTTTTAAGAAATTACATATTGTAAATTTTTAAAAAAACAAATAAGTACTTATAAAAAATAAATCCAAACGGTGCCTTACTTTTTTTTTTTACTTGAATGACCTACTCCACAGTTTCTGAAATACAGATTGTTAACCATTATATAGATATTTAATTTTTCACAATTTATATTTAAGAAACCTTTTTTGGCATGCCTATCATATATAGGAAAAATATTAAATTCAACGGTTAGTTTTTTAAAATACGCATTTTACATTGACCGAAATGTTAAGTCCTAGCCTTATATAAGGAAGTCCTCACAGGAACTCAGGTATTGATTATTAATTATCAAATTTGGGAGCCCCATTGGAGTACTTCTCAAATATGGAAGATATTGATGTCATTGTCAAATTTGGGAGCCTCATTAAAATACATTTTTGTACCATTGCTCCCCAATTTGGCAATGAAAACCCATTAAAGATACTGTTTGGTTGCTTTTAGTTTCAGTGGAATAGAAATTGTGCCTTGGTGTTGTGATTGGTAAATTGGACAAACTGCATAAGGTTGAACTGGATATTGGCCCAGTCTGTCTATGTTTTCATAACAAATATTTTAACAAGGCAATCTTATTAATTTATTAATTCATATATATGTTATTTGCCCTCCAAAGGAAAGGCCGGTTTGTGCATGCAGATTCTACACCACCAAAGATTTGAACTTGTGCTATACTATCTCAGATCTAGAACACTGTATATATAGGTCTCGTTTGGATTTGTTTTGTCTAATCAATTTTTGGAATTTTTTTTGTTTATAATTATGACCAAATATTCTCTTCACATATCAAATTTGCCTATTTGGGAACTTTGAAAACTGGGTCTAGCCAGTTCTAGTATCTTTTTGTTATATGTTTTTTTATGTAAACCAGTTTACAGTTTGTTCGAAAAAAAACTGTTTATGTCTTATTTTCTGGACAGGATTGAACTGATCTACAGAAAAAATACACTTACTAAACAGTACTAAATAAAAACCAGACAAATCTATCCTCAGCTCGCGAGGTTCTTTATTTTGTCAAACACCCCGTTTTATACCATAACTATTTATGTTAAAAGTTAAAGAGCCACTGTTAGCTAACCATCTTATCACCCATCAAGTCGTATATATAAAAGTGATTATTACCTTTTTTTAATGTTTTTTTTCCTTTTGTCAAACAATAGAAGTTAACGATGATGTCCCCAAATTTCTAATGTTAACAAATACTTTCATATGCTCGCATCCAAAATCCCACTTCTAAAGAGGGGGGATACATGCCTCTTGGTTATAAGATTATTAGTAATTATCACTTTCTCTTATATCAAGTGAAATTTTAAGCTTCAAAATAATAAAACTAATCTAAACGGGCCATAAAGCATACTAATTAATATCCCAACTGGATTTAATTGCTCCCAACACATGCCTCAATTGCACCCAATGAAACCAAAAAAAGGTATGCAAACCAGAACATAATAGAACATGGAACAAAACCCACGTATCCAAACCCCTGCAAATACCCATATGAGACCCTCTTTCCTTGTCCATCTCGGTTCTCAAATTTCCAAGTAAATGACTATATATTCACTTCAAAATCTAAACAAGGCATGGTGAAGATCTTTAATAAAATCTCTATGAACTTGAAAGCAAGTAATTTTTTTTTGTCATCATAAGAATATATATATATATATATAGTGATCTAATCAGCATTTGTTCACTTTAATTAAAGTTAGCAAATAACACAAGCTCTTGGATTCCCGTTCACTTAATGGAAGATTCTTCTCAAGATTCCAATCCAGGGGTTTGTGTTATTTGCTTACTTTAGTTAAAGTCAGCAAATGCTCACTAAAACATTTATATATATATATATTTGGCACAATCTTCTCATTATTCTACAATGAAATAAGGTTTAAATTAAACTTGTTACAAATGGTCCCAATCCAAAAGACTTCACTCAATAAATGACATGCACACAAATTAATCAACAGCCTTTAAGCAAGTTTGCTACATCAACAAATTAAGAACAATGACATCACCAAAACTTACAATATATGTGATCCGATCCTGCCGGCAGCCGGTTACTTTTCCGGTTACTTTTAATTAGTAGTTGAAAATGGACTATCATTACTTTTTGTAACGACAGTCAATCACCAAAACTTATAAACAGGCTGCATATTTGGATAGAAGAATCCAAAGTTCTGCTCAACCCCTTGTGGCTTCAAATTCTCATTAAACATCGCAAAGAAGAAGGTATCCATCAAATGATTGGGCCTCCTGGGCGTGGCGTTCCTGGTTACATGCGTCAAAAGGTTCCAACTATAAGCTTGTGCATTAGCAATGGTTGTGTAAGGAAAATTCCCGGCGCTAGGCCATCCGGTCTCTGATATGGCAACCAAAACATCGGACTTGTTGATTTTCTCCAAAGCCGCATTAAAAGCATCAACCTCGGCATCAAAGAGGTTATAGTACTTCAAGTTGCAGTCGATGATGGGTTGAGTTGAGTTGAAGGACAAGGCATAGTCCAAGGGAATGTTAGCAGGGTCCGAGGCATAAGCAAAGTAAGGGTACACATTTATCATAAGAGGTGCACGATAGTGGGACAAAAGCGAGGCAATATCACGCATAACCCCACTTACCTGTTGGAAATATTGTAGGAATTTTTAATTATAAATTTGATAACAATATTACGTACCTTAATCAAAATAATAAATAAATTTTAAATTAAAATCCAACAATATTACGTACCTCGCTAGAGAAAGCTCCAGCAGAGGGAGGAAAGGAGGTTCCAAGGGCTGTTAATGCAAGAACAGTGGTGACCTTAATCCTCTTCAAGCCAATGGAAAGAAGTGCAATGCGAGTGTGGTTCATGGCTTGAGCAACGTAGGGTGCTTCAGCCCCTGGAATCACCTCATTGCCTAATGTGAGCCATCGGAATAGGACATCGGCCTTATAAGGGACAATGTTAGCTTTAACCCATGCATTGGCTGCTTCTTGATTCTCCGAGAGGTTCTTCAAGTGTTCGTTTCGAACGCCGAGGCTGACTCTCAGTCTGGATCCTCTCAGTGCTTCGAGTACTTCAGGGATTGGCTCGAAGAGTCTGATCATGGTTAGTCCAGTTCTCTTGTATAGGTTTATCACTTCTTCTGGTGATGGAAGATTTTCTCCATTTAATCCATAACAAACTCCAATTTTACGATGAGCACCTGCAATGTTGCATAAATAAAAAAGATTGGTGAAGATTTGATAATTAATTTACATTCTTTCTCACACAGTTCGAAACAGTCTGATTGGAAATTCTGAAAATTTGATCAAGTTAGATTTAGCCTCTTACTGGTATTTGTACTTTAAATAAATCAATTTATAGTCGCGGTTTGAAAGAAAAAAATGTGCTAATTATGCATTATTTTCTATGCTAGACGGTAAGAGATTTATAGAATAAGAAAAAATAATATATATCAAATAGTAGTGAAATAAAAGCCGATTATGCATGCTTACACACACGCATGCATGCGCACGCTCATGCAGAGAGAGAGAGAGAGAGATCGAGATCGTAAGTAACATCTTTTTTTCTTCAATTCTTAATGTTTTTTATAGAGTTGAAGGCATGAGGAATCTTACTTGCGAGGGGAAGTTGTTGCATTGCTATTATCATTGTTATCATAAACATCCACCTAGCCCACGCAAGCCCCATAGTGACCAACGTCTTGTATTTCTTATGTGAAGAGAGAGAGAGGGAGCTAGAGGGTGATTTTCATTTACATAAAGTTATATCTATATATATATATAT
>JAESVK010000823.1:639871-701420 GCA_017140935.1 Hamamelis virginiana
TATAAGAGAAAGTTGTTGAGTTGCTAGTATCATTGTTGTTATAAACATCCACCTAGCCCACACAGGCCTCATCATGACCATCATCGTCTTGTGTTCCATTCCCGAAACAAGAGAGAGAAAGGAAACAAGACAGAGAAAGATAGAGGGATGTAATTTTCTATGGCTATATATAGAGGAAAGGAAACAAAACAAGAGAAAGATAGAGGGATATAATTTTCTATATATATATATATAAAGAGAGAGTCCCATACCAGTGAGGGCTTCCTTATATGAGTACTTGGCATTTTGGCCAATATAAAATGGAAATTTTGAAAAACTGACCGTTAGATTTAATATTCTTTCTATGTATGACAGACATGCCAAATGTTACAATGATCGGACCACTGGTTTCTTAAATAGTGACTGTTAAGCATTATATAGGTATTTAATTTTTCACATTATATATATATGTGTGTGTGTGTGTGTGTGTGTAGATATATGTTGACATATCTGCATATATGTATATATATATATATATGTACATATATCTGCATATATGTATATATATCTGCAGATATGTGTACATATATATACATATATGTACATAGAGAGATGATCGATTAAGGTCCAAACCTTAAGCTTAATTTAAGGTCCACTTTTCACTGGGATTTGTCTTTTGAAAAACTGACCGTTGGATCGGATAATCTTCTAATGTATGTCATGTTTGCCAAAAATCACAGTGATCCAACGGACTGTTTTCAAAATACAGACTGTTAAACAGGTGTTACAGCATCCAATGGTAAATACTGTTAGAGTGTTTCACGGACTGTATTTTGAAAACTGATTTCCATTCACTTAATGCAGGATTCATCTCAAGATTCCAATCCAATGGTTCAAGGGTCTTAGTTAATTTTAGTTAAAATAAAGTATCACTTGTAAGAACATTTTTCTATATATATCCACGTATATATATTGGATAAGGACTTAATTGTATTATCTATGATGTGGTGCAATTTCCAAATAAAGAGTGACAATTCTGTGGATGCAGCAGTATAGAGCAAAAGTAATTGCTGGATTTAAATTATGGGTTTGGGATATCCATAAAGTTGGAGAGTAAAAAGTTAATTAAACATAGAAATATAAGTTGGTAGAGATAGCTGCAAAAGGAAAATGCTTCATATACATACCAAATAAAATTTGTCCTTGTTAGCCCATTGGATTAGTGAGGTGTCTCTCTTTTTTTAGGAAAGATGTATGAATTCAAGCTCATAAAAGTGCTTCAATGCCCATTTATTAATATTAGGATTGGATTGTTGATGTGGAAATAGTAAAAACAATTTTTTTTTTATTTTAAAAAAAAAGAAAAACTAATTAAGTCTATTTTATCTTTGAACTTTAAATAAATTAAATAATCTCCATAAATTGGGAAAAGAATCTCTTTCTCTCTCTCTCTCTCTCTCTCTCTCTATATATATATATATATATATAATCTTATTGGTTCACTCAGTACAAAAGCACACCATCTTAGCGGAGATTCAAAAATCCTTTTAACATATTTTATGGTTCGTTCAATATAAAAAGCACAGCAACTTAATTAGGGGAGATTCGAATCTTCAGTAATGCTATATATCCCAAAAAATTATCCCCAAAAAGCATCCCAAATGAATCATAACCATTCATTTATTATGTAGAGAGAATTTGCTAAAAAAGAAAAGAGTTGGATTATCCTCCACATCATTTGAGATACACTTCTAAGATAAATTTTTGGAAATATATATATATATATATATATATATATATAGCATTTTCCTTAGTTTTAAGATTTATTGTGAAACATGGGCTAGGTATATAAATTTGGGGCTCCAAAGTCAAAATCTATATTTCAACACTTCAATTCTAACATGCGTCCCAACTCATGCAGCTTACTAATATGGATTATACCGTTAGCTCACTTAACAAATATTGAGCAAATTTTTATCTGCTCACATTCGTAATGTGAAAATATATATATATATATATATATATAACTTCTCTTTTAAAAAAAAAATTCTTTAAATGAAATGACATAACAAGTCATGTCAACCGATTACGCAAGTTAAGACTTGAGTTGAGATTAAAGTGATGGAATGTAATAATGTATAGTATTATTCATTTATTACTATTATATAAGTCAAGTTCCTTTTTTAAAAACTGACGTAACATGCTCTTCTTTAATCTTCTTTTCTTTTTCCTCAATTTGACACGCATCCTCGCTCTCACACCCAAACATCGCTCGGAATTTATACTAATTTATCTATAAGCTGGAGCCAAAGCCATCCCAGCAACCCAACTCCATGCCAATAAGATAGCTGCCCACGGGTGGAGTTGTGTTGGACTCTGCCTGTGCAGTATGCATTTCCAAAACATTCTGGCCCTTTTTCTGATTAATTTTGGGATGGTTATGAGATTTAAGGGTGACTATCTCTGCATTAAGTTTAAGCACAAATCCACAATGTGATATCAAGGTATCTGCCACCAAAAGTTTATTTTTATTTTTATTACATAGCAGTGGATTCGACCCTAAACTTGACCTAATTCTAACCTTTTTTCTTCTTGCACTCTCATCAACTGGACTGATCCCTATGGCTTGTCACCACAAGTTAACTCGGTATTCAGACCTCCTGTCCCATTGTTATGTTCATAGCCTTCTATTCTGCTTGTGAAGGACCCCCACACACTTTTTCTTTTTATAAGGTAAAAAATCTTGATGACACATTTATGTGTTTTAACCTAATTCTAACCTTTTTGTGTGCGTGTGTTTTATTTGTGTATTCTTTCTATTTATCATGGGGAAAAAAAAAAAAAACTTTGACACATTTATAAGAGTGGCCATACTTCATGGTACATTTAAAAGAGAACAATGCCACCCCCCACATCAATTGGGTAAGGATAGCAATTCTGAATAAGATTTCAGTTGGGTCAGGATAGCATTTATGAATAAGATTCTTGAACCGGATAACTGCTTAACTGGTTAATCCTTTTAAGATGGCCTTAGTTTGTGGTAGCGGTATCAATTATCAATCAATGTGTTACCCTATTATCAATTGTGAGTACGGGTATTCAGTTAATGATAAGATCCTAAGTCAACAAAGTGAAATCTTATTCGTGTACCCGAGCTTGTGTTTGAAAAAATACCAAAATTTGTGCTGATACAACCCTACATTGGGCGAAGTGATGGAAAATATTCGTGTACCCGAGCTTGTGTTTTTCCTTCTTCTTTTTCAAACCATAGAAATCTTCCGTTACTCTTAACCCCTTAATATTAACAAATGAGCATCAATACACTTTCATATCCTGAAATCTGAGAGCTCTTTCTAAAAAGGGTGATACATGCCACTAAACCAATAGGTATTCCACAACCCAAATTGTTGAGAAATGACTTTCTTGAGATGTGTGTGCCAGGGGCATAGAAGTGGAGAATGGGTTGAGATATGGCCCTAGAATCAGCAAAATGGACGGGGGTGTAAATCCATGTACCCAACGCACAAATAAATGGGATGTGCTCTGTTGTGTGCTAGCCTGCTAGGGCATAAGATATGACCCCTCCATGGGGTTGAACCCTGTAACCAAGACCAAGTAGTTCAGATTAGACTTTGCTGAGCAGAGTAACATTATCATGATCAATTGTCATAATTTCGAAAAAGATTTGTGTTCAGTAGGGTCTACTTTGATGCTCAAGATTGTTAGCACAACACAGACATTTACACAACTGTTTTTCTCTCACATTAACTTAATGGGTAGGATGATACATCAAAAGCCGACTCTCATATTTTCAACTCCAAATTGCAAGCATTTTGATTCATCCAAGCTTACTCTGAATGAGCGGTCCAATAGATCAGCCCACTGCAAGAAACAAATTCCGAGTTAGTGAAAAGAATTATAAAATATACAGTATCACATTCTGAACAGTATGGATGAACCTCTGTATGTATTTGTGTTTCATTTATGTGTGCAAGTGTTAATACAGGTGTCTGTGTGTTTGCAAGAAGAAGGGGGGGAGAGAGTTGGTCCATTATTCATCCACGGAGCAGCTAAACCCTCCTGACCGCTAGAATTTTGCACCCAGACAGATGATGTTTGTGTGCATGTTGCTCTTAAATTAAGAGGACAGAAAAACTGTCATCTCCCACTAAACATTCCTTCAGCATGATCAAATTAATTTCTTCTAAGAGGGTTCACCCAGCTCCAACATTAAGGTCCGGTTGGATTAGCTTTGCCTAAAATCACTTTTGGAGTACTATCTCCTTTGAGTTACATCCAAACCATCTCTTCACATATCAAAATTTTCATACTAAGGGCCCATTTGTGTTAACTTTTTCTAAAATCACTTTTGGAAAACCATTTCTTCATATATCTCTTTAGTTATGTTTAAATTAGATATTCACGTATCAAAATTTTCATACTAGAAGTGATTCTGGCAAAAGTTGGAACCCCCTCACTTTTGCCACAATTACTTTTAGTATGAAAATTTTGCCATCCTTCAAGTTGTCTAGAAGTGATTATCACTCCATCTCTTAGATCAAGTGTAATTTCTGTTCAAAAAATTATTTTAAGAAAAGCTAATGCAGACAGCCCTTAAAAGTGATTATGGTAGAAGCTAGGGGGAAGCTTTGGTCAACCATCCTATCACCCCTCAAGTCGTCTAGAAGTGATTATCGCCCCATCTCTTTAGAACAAGTGAAATTTGAGCTCCAAAAGAAATTTTAGACAAAACTAATCTAAACGGGGCCCAAGTAAAAAAACATAATCCTTGAAATGCTTTTAGAACACATGGAAAAAAGCCCAGGGAAAAAAATTAATATTTGAATAAGAGCAATAATATCTTTCATCGGTTTAAATATCATATTGATGAGGATGTACACAAAAGCATATTAATCTTTAGGCCAAGAAACCACTTACCTGATCAACACAAACACACACTGCAAAACACCTGCAGTTCCTGTCCACGCTGAAGGGCCAGAATCCTCAAGTGCATCTTGTATTAGTAGTCCCACCGATGCTGCTAGAGAGACAAAGGATACAACATAGGCGAAAAAAAGCCAAAGCTTCAATCTGCAATTTAAGAAGTTGCAACCGTGAGACATGCTAGCACATCTTGTGCAAGCAAGCACATATTATGGGAAGCAAATAATTCTCACAATTCAGTTTGAACAAGTAAACGTGCAATGGAACCAAAAAAAGTGAGGTCAATAGTTTGCAGTTTTCCAAAAGCCACATACAGGGAGGGAGAGAGAGAGAGAGAGAGATTTCATTATTCAAAAGTATTTATGGATTCTGGTTTGCTTCAATCCGGTTTGTAGCCATAAAAAACTCAGAGGTGTTTACAGCAACATTTAATTGGTCAAAGATTAAAGTTCTCATTTAATATCAACCCCAACAAATTACCTTAAGAGTTGGTCTAAGCAGTTTAAAGGCAACCGAGTTAACTTCATTGGTGCAGGTCCCACAATGAAGGATACATAAAGAATCATAAGGCCAACATAAATTCTAGAAAATTTTGACGTGAGAAATTTTTTTCAGCAATGTTCAAGGAGACGTGTTAGTGATAGCATTTATATGATAAAAAGACACCTTTTGTAATTTTTTCTTAGTTCCAAAAGAATAGTTTCTTACCGCATTAGCATACCTGGTTGGTTTTATTTTTGCTCCTATTTTGCTTCCAAAAGCAAAAAACAGCATTCATGATGCAAACCAAACAGTGGCCAATAAAAAATGACAAGTGACTTATATCACATACTCACATCTGAAATTTATGAGTATGAATATGAAGAACCAAGTACTGGGCCATTCAGGCTTAGCTGAGTTGAACTAGGGTCCTGTTAGACCTCTACCCAAGTTTGCCCCAAGTTTAAGCAGCAGTGCTTAAGTGCAACCAGGAAAAATTAAAATTGTTGAGTTTGATTTAGCACAAGCTTGGATGGGGTGGTATCTGGGTGAGTTAATTCTTCCCAAACTATTTTACCTAGATTGCTAGATGGAAACAATGAGGAAACCAAAACAAGCATGCTATATCAGACGCAGGATAGCTTATAAGGGCTTTCAATCAAGTTATTATCGATGAACAGAATTCAATTTTCGAACTCAATAAAACGAAAAACAGTGATAGTACAAAACCAAAAATAACAATAGAGAGAGAGAGAGAGAGAGAGAGAGAGAGAGCGCAATACAGACTTTTAAAATATTTATAGTCACGCTTACCCAATAATTACTTGGATTCTAGTTACATGATCACAGATTATTGAACTAAATAATTGTTGTGTTGGTTCAAATATGAGAGACATGTCATACTTAGATTCTAAATTATAATATAAAACGTAGAATAGTTTTTTCTCCTGGAGCCCAACTGAGCAAGGCTTATGTTTGTCCAAGTTCAGCTCGTTTAGCAGGAGGGCCAGTAACATAGGCTCAAGCTCAGCTCTGTTCACAGAAACAGGTGAGCTTGAACAAGTTGTTGACAAACTGGGCTTGACTTGTTGACAAGCAACTCAATTTGATTAACATCCCCAGATTTCAAAATGTATATTCAACCATGAGTGACAGATATTAAAAATTGATGATCTTGTAAGATGTATATGCAGTCCCATTGAAACTGCATAACACAGTCCTTTAACTTTTTGCCATGTTGACACTTGACAAGTATGCGAGACAAGCATTGGCGTGGCCATATTTACTAAGCATTTCATCTTTGCCAAAGATATCTGTCAAACACCTCCTGTCAATGCTGAACACCAATAACTTTGGCAGTGTTATTGTTCCATAACTAAGACTCAATTTTTTGCATGGATGCATGGATGTTGGCACAAATCACGTGAAAATTGAACTGCATATAGTAGTAAATGAAAATCACAAGAACATTGATCTAAATTGCTTTTCCCATCTATTAAAAGGAGGTGAAATAACAATTTAAAAGAAGATATTTGTAATGTCTTCTGCTTAGATTATGAGTGCAAGAGTATATGATTCACATGGGGGATGCAACAGTTGTATTATATGAGTGTGTGATTTATACGGGGGATGCAACAATTGTATCACAATACAAGGTTCAATTCTCGATTTTCGTTTCATTTTACTGGTAGAATGATTAAGGAATGGGGTTTTGGAAGTTCCCAAAACTTCACGATACATTTGGAGAAGGAGAGTGGGACATTTTTGGCATTTATTACTGATAATTTTCTTAGGAGCAGCAATTCTTTCTCTTTATCGGTCAGGAAGATGGTGGCTCATGCAATTTCTTGGACTCTCAAGAAGGAACGAAATAAAATATTTTTCGAAGGGGTTGAAGATTTCTGTTTTGAGTTTATAGCTTCGAAACATTTTTCATGGAAAGATTCTGTCCATACAAGAAATAGGGTGTCTTTTCATTGTTTTTTGGACTCCCTGTTGTGGTAACTGATCTTTTAATTTTTGCTTTTGCTGTATACCCCACATGTACAGAGGCTATTTTTTATTGGCAATACATTTACTAAATAATTTGGAGTCCATTGTGGAGTTTCATTTTAATGAGTGTTTTCCTAAAATGACCCTCTCAAAAAACAAATTTCCGGAAATGACTTCCTTGGAAAAATGTTTGAGGATGTGATCCTATTGACCAAGTCAACGGACACATGACTAAAACGTTGTAGTAAACAACGTTTTTTGGAAAACTAGAAAAACGCTGTTTACAACAGCGTGTTTAGAAAAAATTTCACATAAAAAAAAAAAAAAAACACAGAGAGTCACACACACACACACATATATATCTATATTACACCCAGATTGTAAGAGATACACACTGAGATGTATGGGAATACACAATCACATTATTTTCCAATAAATACAAATAAAAATAAAATAACAAGAGTTTGGGAGTGTAAAAAGGATGCATAGAATTTGGATAAGGATAGAATTCACAGAAATAGGCCTTAAACACCATTCACGTAACTTCAAAATAATTTTTGTTAAAAAAAATCCTAATAATTCAAACTTATCCAAAAATTAGAGAAACATAATCCAAATCACAAACAATCACAAAGTCCAAATCACCATTTCCTACTATTATCTGTTTGTTTGTCTCATAGTCTCCTTTAACATATTCATCTCCTTCACAGATAGAGTCCAAATCACAAACAATCATAAGCAACTTGAAAGAGAAATAAAGACAAAGTAAAAATTATGAGAAGGGAATTAAACTGAGAAAAGAAGTTCAAATAAATAGAAATTGATCAAATTTTCACTAAAAACGTTGTTACGAACAACGTATTTTGAGACTTCACAATAACGCTGTTTAAACAGCGTTTTATACCTAGCATGATGCCATGTGTCCATTGACTTGGTCAATAGGGTCAGATCCTCAAATATTTTTCCAAGGAGGTCATTTTTGGAAATTTGTTTTTTGAAAGGGCCATTTTAGGAAAACACTCCATTTTACATATATATATATATATATATATATATATATATATATATATATATATAGGGAAGTGATCTAATCAGCATTTGCTCACTTTAATTAAAGTCAGCAAATAACACAAGCCCTTGGATTCCATTCACTTAATGAAAGATTCATCTCAAGATTCCAATCCAAGGGTTTGTGTTATTTGCTTACTTTAGTTAAAGTCAGCAAATGCTCACTAGATCATTTTTCTATATATATATATCACCGTTGAATATCAATCAACAATGACAACAAAAGCTTGACCCTTTTATTTATGGACGTATATGTCATCCACATGCAATTTATCAAATGATATACTATTTACTATTTTTGCACTTGTCTACAGGGATAGAGCCAGGATCTTAATGTAATGGGGGAAACCGTCCAAAACCCCATTCCTTAATCGCTCTACCAGTAAAATGAAACAACAATCGAGAATTCGTACTTTAAGGGACCTCCTAAACTAGGTAATCCTCCAAACTACAATTTTGTGCTTCCTACATGGACCTCCTAAATTGTGATAAAACCTTGAAATGCCTCGAGACAAATTTTCACATGCACCCAAACCCGATTCCTCCCCCCTCCACGCACACACCCAAAATAATAATAATAATAATTCATACTTATAGGCACTAGAGACCCATCAAAGAACAGACCTAGACACGAGGTTATTGGAACACAAAACACAAAAGATGAAAATATTCATCAAATAACATCAATTACAAATAAAATGATAAAAAAAGACACACACACACACATATATAAAGTAGGAAATGTTGTAAAGCTAAACAAAATTCCCATCGAGGCTAGGAAGCATATGGGTGATGATGGTGTAACTCGGCAAACTATATCACTACCTCAACTTTTAAAGTAATTATCAATACTTTGCAGGGTCAAAAACTTTCACTTTTTTGCTTTTAAAATTATATAATTAATAAATAAATAAATAAATAAATAAGAAGAAGAAGTGGTAGCTTATGCAAATGGACCCTAAATTGTTTAGTAAGATATTAAAAATTAAAAGGATACCCAATGAATGGAGGAAAGTACTCTAACAACTCTATATAAGAGGTTTAAAAACAAAAGTAATATCCAAAGTTTCACTAACAATCATGATGTTAAGCTCGTGAGTCATGCAATAAAACTTTGAAAGAGAGTGACATAGCGAAGATTAAGACTACAAACAATAGAGCTAGAAAATAAATTTGGTTTCATCCGCAGAAGATCAACTACAGAGGCTAATTTCTTACTTAGGCAATCGATGGAAAGATATAAAGGAAAGAAAAAATGTATACAATACAGTCCTTAGGAAATAATATGGTGAGTAATAGAAAGAAAATGAGTATCTATTAAATATACTGATGTAATCCAGAATATGTATGATTAACCTGTAACTAGCATTAGAATGATGGAATGCAAGACAAGTGAATTTTCAATCACAACAAGATTACATCAATAGGCACTGAATCCTTATCTTTTCTACAATAGTTATGGATGAATTGATTAGACATATTCAAAAAGATGTTCTACGATGTATGTTGACTATCAACCGTAAAGTGTTACTTTGTTAGATGAAGAGAAATAATCCTAAGTTAGAATTATGAAGAAACACCATATAATTTAAAGGTTTTACGTTAAGTAGGGGCAAAAACAAAATATACAGAATTAAAATTTAGTCAAACTATTAATAGAAATGAGGCCATGGTGCAAAAAAATATACCTAGAAGTGACCATATCTGATATCTTGGATCGATTGTCCATAGTGTTTGGAGAGAACATTGCTCATAAAATTATGGCAAAGCAGATGTAGTGAAGAACTTCTTTTGAAGTACTATTTTTCCTATTAAGTTAAGAGAAAATTTAACAAGACAACTATAAGACCAGCTATGCTTTATGGTATCGATTGTTGGGCAATTAAGAAACACGTTCATAATATGAGTGCAGGTTTTATTGAGGATAAGATGATAGAAAAATCATATAAGATGGTTTTGTTATATGCAATGAAGAATTAGAATGTACTGGTACAGAAGGAAGACTTTATTCGAGTTGGAAATTCTACATGGACAAAACAAATGCCCAAAATAACATAGTTAGAGGTAGTGAGAAATGACACGTGTTTTGGGGATTTAATGGAAAATACAGCCCTTGATAAAGCAGAATGGTGAAAAAGGGATTCACATAGCCAACCCCATGTTGTTGTGATTGAGGCTTTATCGAGTTTCGTTCAGCTGAGTACAGTCAAATTATCCAAAATCTGAACTGAGGTCAAGGATTATTACAACCCTGACAAACTTTCCTCTATAACACTGACGATTTTGGGTCACAGAACCAAATAATTCAATCAGCATGAATCTTTAGAGTCATTTAACGACATTAATTATCTATTTTTTTTATTTAAAAAAAAGAACTCCAAAATTAAAGAGGAGAACAAACATCTAAATATAAAACTCGTAATTCAAACAAAATTCAATTAACTTAATAAATAAAAAGTAAAGGCACACGAATTGAAACGAAATTCTGACCTCCACTCGCCTTCTTCATACGGAGAGTAGTCAATGTCTTCTCTTCTAACGCAGTTAAACATCAAAGCCGCCAACGACGCAAATATACCTACCAAAATACAAAATCAAAACCCTAACATCAATTTAACAGTAAAAATATCCTAAAACAGTAGAGAAAGAGAGAGAGAGCAGACCGGGGAGGTAGTGGACGAAGGAGACCTTGACGGAACTGCATACGACGGCGTCGATCCAAAACCACCATCCGGCACCGAATATGGCGCCGGCGACGCCTGGCCCGAATATTGCCCACAGCTCCGCTAAGTCCATTTTCTCACTTCGTTTTCCGATCGGGTGGCTTGCTTTGCTTCCTTGCTATCCCAGGATCTATGTCGATATTTCGCCTGCTGGTCGATGGCGTGCTTTTTGGGTTATTTTAAGTAGTTTTTTTTTTTGGTACCAAGCTCCAGCCCAATTGAGAATTGCTCCAATACCTTTCCCCTTTGTTTTATTTTATTTCTCGCTCTCAAAAAACAAATATTATTAGCTATGTATTAACATGTGTCTAGTCAATGTATTAATCCACAAGAGAACATCAAATGTCAATTTGGTGGAATTTAGACCTGAATTTTCTTAAATTTGAATTAGATAGAGATCTTTCAAAACTTTCTAATTATAGATTTATATCTTAAATATCTTTTAGATAATAATATCAACACGATCAAAAAATAAAAATAAAAATATGAGAGAATTGCATGTAACGTTTCGTTAACAGACGATCTTTGCATGCATGATAATAATAGTTTGTAATAATTTATTATTGAGTAAAATGTGAGAGTTGCTCATTAATACAATTTTATTGACAGTAAATGTGTCTATAATCAACCAAAGAATCAAACTATTGGATTACCTTCCAGTTCTATTATCAAAAAAAAAAAAAAAAAAATATCGTATTACCAAAAAAGGAAGAAATACTGTCGCTATTTGTAATTAAATTTTGAATAGATTTATCGAAAGTACTTATTAAGAATCGAATCAATTATTGTATTGTACAATATCGTAATTGTTTAAACACACATAAGGATAATTTGGGATAAGAAGAAGAGATGGAGTGTCGAGTGTCCCCATTTCATTATTAGATAATTAATCATTGTATACACGTGTTCATAATAATTTACTTAGCATAATTGATCAGAATGTCAGGACTAACGGAAATTCAAATTCATGGCAGTGAATATATATGATCACTAGTAAGCTATTGGACTAATTTCCAATGATTTAAAAAAAATATAAAAATATAAAAAAGGAAAAATTACATTTTGCCCCGTGAACTAGAAGATGTTTTCATGTTGGCTCATTGTAGTTTCGATTGCAACAATGTGCTCTCGAAATATTTGATTGTATCAAGTTACATTATTCTATCAATTAGCCAATTGTTTATTCGACTGAAAAATGATGTTAGACTTATTATTCTTTTATGCAATAATAATCATAAACTGCTAATATGTCTATAAGCATATCGGCGAAGTTTCATAATTTTTATCAATATATTTAAACTTGTATAAATTATTTTCTCCATATGGTAAATAAAATTCACAATAAATAAAATATATTGAGAAAAATCATGAAATTCCAACAATATACATATAGACTCATTAACAATCTACGATAAATACTACATAAAAAAATTATAAGTCTAACACCATTTTTTAGTTAAAAACTCACAGAATGAGGTAATTTAAAATTTGCTAAAAATTTAGAGGGCATATTGATACAATCAAAACTGCAGAGAGCCAATGTAAAAACGACTTATGGTTTCGAGGGATCTAAAAAAGAAATTCTATCAACTTTTCAACTATCATTACTTTGAATTCAAATACACTAGTATTAGTACTAATTTTATCATGAAACATTATCAAATATCCTTTTTGATATTTAGGTCAAATTTAATAAATAATTTATCATGACCACTGTGGTAAATGTACCGGTTCGATGTTTTTAATTATACTTTAAAGTAAATAATCATAATTACCTTATAAGTTTTATCATTTATATATGGTCCTTATTGTTTTCCCACATGTAGAGTTGGATGAGATCACTAATATATAGAATTGGGCTCATCATTCCAATAATCAAAATATTAAGACTGGATATTAAAATTTAATAGGCAAATTAATTTTGTATTTCTCTAATTGTAAAAAAAAATTTGTTTTTTTTGTTTTTTTCCTAAAATTACTAACTTGACCAATAAAAAATGCGCAATTGCAAATTTTAATATATTATTATATTAATCCATTTTTTATTAGTGTGATAGGAATATATAGGTAATAACTAATATAGAGCTTCTAATGTAAGGTGCACTTGATGCAAGTGTCCTCTTCTAGAATCACTTGTTGAGCATATTTTCGAAAATTGATCGTTGGATTTTATGCTCATTTTATATATAGAATATAATATAATGTTGGCCAAAAAACACAGCTATAAAATGGTTGGTTTTTGAAAAAACAATATGCGAAAAAAGGGTGACATTTTAAAAATCGAAAAAACTACATTTTTTCAAAGTTAAATTTTTTCTTAAATGAATCGTTGGATTACTGTGATTTTTGGTAGGCATGATATACATAAATGGAGCATCAAATTCAACATTCAGTTTTCGAAAATATGCTCAACAAGTAGTTCTAAAAAAGAGTACTAGATGCATCTCGTATCAGGTGCAACTTATATTAGCAACTCTCATAACAAATAATTTAGAGGATGCCAGCTATAAATGTTGCTGTGGTGGTGGATGAGGTACATGCATTTGACCAATAACAAGATGCCACGTGCAAAATTGTGGTGCTGTACGTTACTTACGCTATTGCGTCACAACAGCCTAAATAACCCTCGCTATAAAATATCTATTGAACAGAACCGCCTTGTCTGCCTGCAAAAAACGCGAATCTCCCTCCCTCTCTCTCTCATCCCTCGAAAGCGAAATCGAATTACGATTTACAAAACAAATTCTCACTCTAAAAAACGGATCCGAAAGAACAAAAACCATAATAACAGACAACCCTAACCCTAGCCGCGACTTATCCTTCCAACACGCCTCTTTCTCTCTCTATATGTGTATATGTATATGTGAGGACAGAAACTAGAGATTAGGATTAGGTTAGGGTTAGGGTTAGGGTTTCGGTGATGGAATGCGGTGGTGGTGGTCGTGGTTCGTTGGGGCGATGACCGGCAGATGTCACCGGCGGAAGAAGATGATGGGTAGGGGTGCAGTTGGAGGCTGCGGCACCGAGGAGAAGCCAGGCCCAATTTCTAGGGTTCCGGCGAGAATTCCGGCGAAACAACCGGAGATTATTGAAAGGGAGACATCAGTGGAAGTAGATTTATTTTCGCAGGCTCGTAAGGCTCTTTGTGAGCGTTCGCCGTTTGATGCCGAGGATGCATCGGTTTCAACTGTCCCCACTTTGCCCAGTGGGTTGGCTAGTTTTTTGTCGAAGTATTCGGATAGTCGGAAAAGGCACAAGAAGTCTCATTCGGGTGCGGACACGACGTTGTCTCGGCCAGGCCGTGGTTCGAACATTTGGGCTGAGACTGAGGAGTACTTCAGAGAGTTGACGTTGCTCGATATCGATACTTTGTTTGAGGTATCTACATTTCGTTCTTTAGTTGCTAGAAAGTGTTTTTCGCTCCCGTTTGTGGGAAATGCTTCTGTGGCGAGTGCGGGTTGTAGTAACACTACGAATGATGTGAATGGTAATGGGGCTGATTTGGATAACAGGGTTGTTGTAAAAGAAGAGGAGGAGGCGAAGGAGGATAATGCCCAGTTTATGGAAATTGACAGTGTGGGAGCTGATGTATTGCCTCAGGAAGAAAATATTAGTTGTTCTCTTCCACAGTCATCAGCGTCATCGTCTAGTAGCTTGGAGTGGCTTTTAAGTTCAAAGAATAAGATTCTACTCACCTCGGAGCGTCCTACGAAGAAACGAAAGATTTTGGGTGAGGACGCAGGGCTAGAGAAACTTTTGGTTGCTCGTTCTTGCGAAGGGAATTCATCCTTATGTGACTTTTGCTGTCGTGGCAGTGCGGATGAACAGTCAAACCAATTGATTTCTTGCAGTTCTTGTAACGTTGCAGTTCATAGGAAGTGTTATGGTGTGAAAGATGATGTAATTGAATCTTGGTTGTGTTCTTGGTGTAAGCATAGGAAGGATACAGGTCTGATGGGAAAAGAGATGGGTATGGATAAGCCGTGTCTGCTTTGTCCAAAGCAAGGTGGTGCTTTAAAACCTGTTCGTAGTAGTGCCGCTGATAGCAGAAATGGTGGGTCTGTAGAGTTCGCTCACTTGTTTTGTTGTCAGTGGATGCCCGAGGTTTATGTAGAGGACACGGGAACGATGGAGCCGATTATGAATGTTGATGGAATAAAGGAAACACGGAGAAAATTAGTATGTAATGTATGCAAAGTGAAGTGTGGTGCTTGCGTTCGATGCAGTCATGGTATGTTTTGTTGCTTCCTTAGTTTTACGCCAGCTTGCATAATTAGGAATTGGAATCTATGGCTATCTGTATATTTATCTGCCTTTAACCTCAGGGTTAATTGACTCTTCTTCTTCTTTTTTTTTTTTCAGACTTTTTTATAAATCCAATGTGAATTATTCGGTGTTGTACTGTGATGCCATGATCTAATTCATTCTATATGTATCTCCGTTTAAACAGTTAATGGATATTAGAAGTTTATGCTTTATTGTAAATGGAGTGTATAACGGAATTTCTGCCTAAATAAACAAAGGAATTAGATTACGTTGTGTCTTATGTATCCATGGGTAGACAAGTTTGTTGTTTCTGTCATCTGTTATACCCATCGCTCTGACCCTTCTTTACCCATCTTCATTTTTTAAGATATAGTAACAAAAATTGAAGTTCAATAAATATGGTTTTGGGATTCTTCCATTGCTTGATCTGTGACCAATTAATAGTCTATATACAAGTATGTACATCCAGCTCCTTGAAAGAAAAAGGAAGTTTATTTTGCTGCCTCTGTTTTCCTTTTTTTTTTTTCCTCGCTTTTTATTTATTTTTTTATTCTTTGTTGTAACAGCGGTAAGACACTTCCATTGACCAGTACTACTCCAATTACATGTTGCAAACAGCACCAAATGATGTAATTCTAGGATGTTTTTGTCCTCTTTTGAAAAATTTCTCACGCTAGAACTGTTGTTACCTTATTCTCCCCTTTCTTGTTACAGCAACCTTAATAACTGCTTACGCATTGCTCACCCCTTTAGTGCCAGCTGTCGATTTTCTGATAACTAGGCTCTAAAATCTGGCTTATGGATTTTTTTTTTCAATTGATGCCGTGTTGGGATTCTAGACAGGTAAGAAGGAACTGTATTTTCTTAGTTTTTACCCTTTTAATAGCAAAATTGAACATTTTTTTTTTTTTTTGTAATTGGAGACCTTATATAGTGCTGTTGTTTTTTTATCAGTACAGCTGTTCGGTAGGCATTCTTCGTTTTTATATTTACAGCTACATCTGTTTGTAATCCCTGACTGTGTTCCAATGGTATCCTTGATGTGCCCCTTTGTTCAGAGTGTTAATGCAGTAGAAAAACCAGATGTCATATTATTGAACATCCAAATTGGTCTACTGTATGGAAATCTGGAATGGGAAACGACTGTTAGCTGACCCCTAATTATTTGCAACGTGGAATAAATGTTTAACGATTTGATAATTTGATGATGAGAAATTTTGTGTTACCAAATAGATTTTGATGTGCAAAGGCACAATCAATTGATCATCTATTGGTGCATTGTAGTATTGCAAGATTTTTGTGGCCCTTTGGTATTAGAATCTTTGGAGCTCATTGGGTGTTACCATTTTTGATTTCTCAACTATTTCATGGGTTGCGGTGTAAGAGCAAGAAAGGTGGACCGTTATCGGTGTGGAAGATGGTGCCCCATGTTATATTTTTGAACCCTTTGGGTAGAGCGAAAGAGTAGATGCTTTTAAAAGTTGGAGAGCTTTTGCGAAGAGTTAAGGGTCAAGGTAGCTAGGGCTCCTTTTGCTTGGAGGGACCCGAATGTTACTGATAGGGTTCCTTTCCGTCTACTTTCTTTAAATTGTTGCAATTGTAAATCGGTATTTTGCTTATCCAAAAAAAATCGGTATTTTGTTTTTGTTTTCCGTGCATACCTCGCATGTATAGCGCATATTTGTAATGCTATCTTGATCTTTCAATACATCAATGCAATATTTACTTGATATAAAAAAAAAATCGAGTTTGAGAGCTAATTCAGTGAAATGGTATAAAATGATTAATGCAAGAATAATTTAAAGGCAATAAATGATTTATTGTTTCACCTCATGACATTCAGCAGCTCACATTTGAGTATCCCTAGCATAAATCGCCTTGTCATTCTTGCCTGTCCTAGTTCCTCTATATCCACGATTCAGGTGCTTTCAATTTTGGGTCTTGCAAAAAGTAATCCTTCATAAGTGCTACTGCTTACCTCGTTCGTCAGATGTAAATAAAAAAGTACAGATATCTCAGGCCAACCATCTGTAAATGGGCTTTCCTGTGTTGATTTTATGCTACTAGCCGCATATGTACTTGATTTCTCTCCTTTTAGGCCAGTGCCCTCATTAATGACATGTTGATTTCATTCTTTTACATATCACCGTTTCGATGTTTTGTTCTTTTAAATGAAATAGTTGTGGGTATTAATGGATGGCTTATGATCGTTTATTTACATAGAAGATTTGGCTTTTCTTTCTCTTATGAATTTTTCCGTTCCCTGTTAAATCTATGAGAGTGTAATTTTATAATGTGGGTAGTGACTGTTGTGGCCGAGAGACGTTATTGATTGTATTTTTGACTCATTTATAATGTGCATGTTCATTAAAAAAGGAATAAAAAAAAGAAAAAAAGAAAAGAAATGCCAGAGTTAGTATTTTCTTAATTATTTAGCCATATACTTGGAATTAAACAGTTGCCCTTTAAGAAGGGTGAGCCCTTCAGCTCGTTCCCGCAATATGCAAATCTGATTTCATTAGGAAACGACTTAAGGTAGACCCTCATTTTGACTTTTTAAAATCTCCTTACTTTGTCTGTTACCATATCTGAAAAAGCTAAACTTAAAAATCTTTCTTATGTGGTTAGTATTTCTATTGATGAATTTTCTTAAATTACATCAGCGAATAAGATAGCTGTTCAACGTCTGCTTTAAATTGGTCAATGAAATGCCTTACAGTCATTTTAAGTAATTTCACTGATTGTAGAGACTTAGAATACAGGAACAAGGTGTTGTGACTGCTAGTTGCAATGGTTAATTTCATAATTATTTATACATGTAGCATTTTTTTTGAAATTCTAAGTGTTTATCAGTTGCTTTAAAACTTTTTTCAAGCCTGATAGTTGAACGAAGAGCAAAATTTGGCAAAGGCTGAATTACTTTACCTCTCCTTCGGGCATGTTACCATTATTTGTTTGGTAATTTATATATTATCCTAAATTTAGTGGGAGGATTGGAATTTGATGGTACCCATGCTATTTTTTCGAACCTTTGGAAGTAGAGGAACTGGAGAATTTTTCAAGGGGTAGAATATGTGTATTGCAAAGCTTAAGTCAAGTTGGATCTAGTTAGGAGTCTTTTTAGGAAAGGCTTGGTGTGTTTTGGCATCCGTAGCTCCTTTGCCAAAGGTGGTTGGAAGTTGAGATAACGTCTTGGGCAAATTATCGGTGCAAAGAAAATAGATTTTGTGGCTCACTGTTATTTGATATTCAAAGGTGAGAACTACTAAAAGTATACTCCCATCAAACGGGTGTTTGAGTTTTTGATATAAAACAGGCCATAAATTGTTTTTTTTTCTTCTTATTTTGCTTGATGGTCAGTTTGAAACTTCAAAGAAAATTAAGGAAGATTGTGACATAATCTCAAAGGTCCTTAGAAAATATAGGAGTGACTTCCACTTTGAGACTCCTTAAATATTTGTTGTATCCTTAATTCTTTATATTGGTTACATCCACAGTTGTACAAGGTTGGATAAATTTCATTAAGATGTGAAGATTTTAAGAAGAAAAGAGAGAAGCCACTGAGAATATGCTGTATAGACGAGCAATTTACTCTCTTATTCTTGTTGCTCTTGCAAATAAAAACATTTAGCTTAAGTGGGAGATTAGAAAGTCATACATATAACTTCAAACACCCCTGATGAAGTTAGCAACCCTGTTTGCTTTCCTCTTTCAGACTTACCAACATGTTTGTATTAGAGCATAAAATGTGCTAGTCATAGGTTATAAGATGGGACAGTGATAGGTTATATAGACCTTGTGCATTTGATGCCCTTTAACTAAGACTCATTGATATTGTTTTTTTTTTTTTTAAATAGTTTGTAGAGAGTGGGAAGCATGGATAGGGCTCTCCCACAAGAAAGTATAATGTTTATAATGAGCTGATTCTCCATGCATGCTGGCTTGAGTGCTGTCCTTGCTTCATTTATATATCTCTATTTGAATTGAAAGAATTATATCACCAAGTCTTTATTAGAGTCCTTTAAATTCACAAGTATCAATACCCTATCACCTATTCCTTCCAACTGTCAGCACCCAATGTACACTCTGTTCACATTAGGAAAAAAATTTTCAAGTCAACTCTGCAACATTGGTTCCTTACAAGGCGGTTTTCATGGTTTCTACATTCTCTGTGTCTATACCCTAAGCTGGCAGACATGATTGTACTTTTGTCCCTTCTGTATTCTCTTGCTAAAGTAGCAAGCATTTTTCTTGTATGCTATTCCTGTGAATGTTTCAATGTTAAGATAAATTAGGTCAGCTCTTCAGTGTAGGTCTTTTGAATTCTCTCTCAGGAAATTTTTATTCCAAATTGGGGCACATGATTACTTGTTAAGTTATTGATTGAAAAAATTTAATAGCCAAGGTTTTGGGTTTTAGGGTTCATCCTGCGCTGTACGGAATTGACAGAATTGTTGAGGTTGCTTGAAGGGTTCAATTATGCAAACCATGCCTCTTGCCACTTCTGTAACTAAGCTAATATCGTCAAAATGCTTAAAATCTGCTGCCCAGCAGACTACTGATTTGTAATTTAAACTTTTCTAACTGTTTTTCGAGTATGTTATTTCAATTTTTACTAAGTTATACAAGCCTTCAAATATTCTGGGTGTTTTTCTGGTAGTTGCCGTTTTCATGTTGCCTAAATCTATTTTTTTTTTTAATCAGTATCCATCGGTTAAATTATCGATGTATAATGCTAGTTTTATTTAATGTGTTTTGTAATACTAGAAGCCTGGAACAGAAGTTCTCTTGTGGTGTAGATCGTCTTTTGGACTGTTTTTATTTTCTATTTTTTTATTTTATTTTATTTTTTTTTTGGTAGTGTCTTTTGGACTGTTTACATTTTCCAATTCTTCTTGTGGTTTTTTAGCTTGTCAATAACGCTCCTATTTGTAATGCGGCTTTTGTTTGTGTGGTTCAGGAACTTGCAGAACTTCTTTCCATCCTATATGTGCACGGGAGGCAAGACACAGAATGGAGATTTGGGGCAAATTTGGTCGTGATAATGTAAGCCTTTTTTTATTTATTTTTTTATTGGACCTCTAGATCAAATTTGGATGAACTACTAATAAATATTATCAAGGGGTGCAGAATAGATTTGAGAAAAATTTGGATGTTATAACACAAGCCTTTTCTCTTGGGTCTGAGGATCAAATTAGAATGATGGAATAATCCTACTTTGCTGATAACAATTAATTCCTTTTTATTATTATAATTATTATTTTTATGAGCTGTCGTTATGTTGCGACAAGGCATTCTAACTAAAATGACCCTTTTCATTTGGCACTTCTATAGGTTGAGTTACGGGCATTTTGCTCAAAGCACTCAGAAGTCCAGGATCTCAGTAGCACCCAACAATTGGGAGACCTTCCTATGGCTGCTGGAACTAATTCCTGTGTTAACAAGCTTTTACCAGTGACATTGTCAGTGAACAAGCCAAACAAGTTAAAGATTCCCCAAAAAAATGGGGACAAGATTGCTGTCCACACTGACACAACTGATTCTGATGCGTTGGGCGATAGTGAATTACAAGAAATAGGATTGTTGGATACCAGATCAAATGCCAATCTTAGTTCAGAATATGGTGATGCACAACAAACTATAAATATGGAGACATTGGAGACGAACAACAATGAGGATGTTATGCCTTCTGATTCTGTAAATTTTGCTCTGTTACTGAAGAAGGTACTGTTTGAACACCTAGTTCTATTTTTTAGGCAATTAATTTGAGTAAACATATAGGCTCAAGCTTGATTTAAGTTTATGATTATTACTGGTTTTGCAGTTAATTGATAAAGGAAAAGTTAATGTGAAAGATGTTGCAGTGGAGATTGGCATTTCACCAGATTCGCTGGCCACAAAACTTGCTGTAATAAATAAATTAGTAATTTTTTATGACCATAATTTGGTTGTGGTAAATACATTTTGGGGGATAGTCTCTGTTCCCCCCGCCCCCTTTACACTTCCTTTTCTGTCTTTCCTGAATTATTCTTTTGTTTGATTTTCTTGAGTTTTTTCATGCAGGATGATCACTTGGTTCCTGAATTACGATGCAAAATAGTCAAGTGGCTTACAAATCATGCTTATGTTAGTTTACAAAAAAATCCTGAAGTCAAAATAAAATCCACTATTTCCTCCGATCCTGAGATTGGAACAGCTGATGGTTCTGATGATGTTACCATATTAGAGTCTGATATTCCAGATCCTGTTCCTGTCAAGTCAGTACCCCCACGGAGAAGAACAAAAAGCAGCATTAGGATCTTGAAGGATAACAGAGTAATTTGCTCATCTAACGAAATGTTTAATGACAATGGAATAGTGGTGGACAAGGTTAAAACAGATCAACTTGTCAGTGAAGTACCCGACGATTCAATTGAAGAGTCTATTCCTAATGCAACTAAAAAGGTAATTTGATTATATGTAATTGCTCAATAGTTTTTTGTATCATGAAACTGAGTTCTGTTTTATTTATTGAGTAGGAAAGCAAGAAGTCGTAATTAACTTTTGGTCTAGTTGTTTAAACTCACTCATTTGTTTTTACCCTTTGATTTAACATTGACATGTGCAACTGCAGAGTGTCACTAGCTGATCAATGGCATAATTCCTGTTTTTTGGTACCTTTTTTTCTTTTCCGGTGAAACATTTTTTACTCTCTTACCACAGTGGATTGTCTAGATATCTTTTTCTGAATCAATGAATTTTGTCCCTTGTTTTTGAACAAGTTGTGTTTGTGCAACTGTTACTCTATATGCAGTATATAGGTTATCTTTCCTCTGAATCCATAAAATCATTTGTAAGCATAAGCCTCTGGAAAGGGTTGAGGAGAAGGTGTTAGAAGTGCTGTTCTAGGTTTCAATCCTCCTTGAGTATTTTTATTTTGGGAAAATTACATTTTGCACTCCCTAAACTATTGGTCGTTTTCACATTGCCCCCTTGTGGTTTTGATTGCATCAATGTGCCCCTAAACTATTAGATTGTATCAAATTACTCCCTTCTGTCTGTTAAAAATGATGTTAGACTTGTTATTTTTTTATGCAGTATTTAATCCTAATCTGCTAATGTATTTATAAGCATATCAGTGAAGTTTCATAATTTTTATCAATATATTTTGATTTTTATGAATTATTTTCTTTATACAGTAAATAAAATTCATAATAAATAGAATATTTTGAGAAAAATCATGAAACTTCACCGATATGCCTGCAAACCCATTAGCAATCTAGGATAAATACTACATAAAAAAAAATAATAAGCCTAATGCCATTTTTCAGTAAAAAAACACGAATAGCTAACTGCCAGAAGGGGGGTGATTTGAAAACGGCCAATAGTTCAGGAGGCACATTGATGCAATCGAAAACATAGGGGGGCAACGTGAAAACGACCAGCAATTCCCCGGGGGGGCAAACTGTAATTTACCTTTTTATTTTTTTTTCTTGTTTGATGACCTACCATCTCTTCTGTCATCTAGTCTAGAATTTCCAAATTGGTTATAATCTTCTTTCTTAGTAAAAATCTTTCAGAAAAAATAAAGGTCTTAATATTATTTTGCTGTATATCATGAATATTGTAGGTATAGAATATTTTTTGCCTCTGGAAAGTTGGTTTCGTCAAGCTCTTTTTGACAAGGTACCCTTCTTCCTATGAAATCTGCTCTGTCATCCACAAGATCTCTTCTCGTCCCCTCATTCTAGTCTGTGTAGAAATTCTGTACAGAGTTCCTCTGTCAAATTTTGTCAGTTTTTTAACTCAATGAAGGTTGCGTGTGCGTGCGTGTGTTGTGTGTGGTGTTTTGTTTTTGTTTTTTCTTTCTACAGTCAAGAGCACAAAATGAGCAAGAAAATGTCTATCTCGTGGCCGTCCCAAGAGGCAACTGCAGATTATCATAGAAATCTGCTGTTTAAAACCAAAGAACATCCATGCTTTATATGACAATATTGTGTATAATGGGAGTCGATGTGAAAGAACATCCCTGCTTTTTATTGCATCACTGCAAATGCTAGCCCTTTACTTAATCATTCTGTATTTGGAGTCTACAGAACATGAATTTCCTCTTGTGAATGGGCCAGAACAACAGAAGTCATCACATCTAATTAATGCTATACTTTTCTTTAAAATTTGTCATCTTGTGCAGGAAGAGAGGGTGTTAAGGGTTGGGTGTTTTGTCATATTTCTTGATATAATATTATAAAATCTTTGTGATGGGCTACCATCAAATGCAAGTGGTATAGGTTGGGCATTGTCATGCTTGTCTATATAACAATATAAAATCATTAGTATTTGGTAATGCACAACAAGCTTGAGCTCAAATTCAGTGTGTAACTGGGTTGTCAAAATGTTTTTGTGTGCGAAAGCCTTGATGGTCCTTCAGGTTTTTTAGATGCCTTGGTGGTTGCTCATTTTACCTTTCATATGACACATCTTACATGGTATACATTGTATTATTATTACTAAATCAGTCTCTAGTCATACATGTCTTAAGCAATTTGACTTGAAAGAGAACCTTATTATGAGAGAGCCACCACCAAAAGTTGCGGTGCCATTTAATAGAAGTACAGATAAAAGGAGTTCAAATATTACTAAAGTTAAACTAAAAATGTAAGTGATAAAAATAACACTGATAAAAATAACACTGAGATCCAGTTGATGAAGTGTCATGTGAAGGTGGATTTGGAACCATTTTATTTTGTTGAAGCCAAGTTGTTTTGCCTATGATATGTGTAGTAGCCGACCCATCAACGATTAGTGTCCTGGACAGGACATCACACCTGTGCCAGATACTTTTTTTGCCACTTGCTGTATGGTCTGCCTTTTCATAAATGTGTAGATGAAGAAGTGAAGTATGCCTACTAAAAATGCAAGTGATGAAAATAACAACGTGACAGCAACCCAATCAGAATATGTAAGATATTCGATGTTCACTATGTGAGCTTCTTGTTCTACTAAAAATGCAAGTGATGAAAATAACAATGTGACAGCAACCCAATCAGAATATGTAAGATATTCGATGTTCACTATGTGAGCTTCTTGTTCTCAATTCGCCACAATCAATTTATGTTTTTTTGTGTGTGTGTGTGTGTGAGAGAGAGAGAGAGAGAGAGAGAGAGAGAGAGAGAGAGTTGATGGATGGTCATGTAGAAGGTGGATTGGGGACTGTTTTATTTTGTGGAAGCTATGTTGTTTTGCCTATGATATGTATAATAGTCTCCCCATCAATGATTTGTGCGTCAGACATTGATCCAACATCACCTATGTGCCCGATACTTGTTTGGCCACTTGCCATGTAGACTGCTTTTTCATAAATGTGTATATGAACAAGTGAATTATGCATTTTTGTTATAGATGCTATTTAAAGTTTGTATTTTATAATGGTTTTTTTTATTGAACTAAAGTAGAAAAGAAAGCTTACTTGAGGTTGGTAGAATTGTCCATGAAAGTCATTTAAGTAAGATGCCATTCTATTGGCTGGAATGTCGGTTTCTGAACTTGCTTAGTGATGCATCCAAGAAAAACTATGTTGCATGCCTAGATGTCTTTAGAACTGCATAGAACGAGTGGGAATATCTATTGGAACCTTAAGTTGAAGATTTAGTGTGGTTGATAACAATTGAAGAATCACATTTGACATGGATTGGCCTTGCCCTGTTTCTCTTTGAGATTATAATGGGCTTTGAAAGGTTTTAATGGCTGTGGGGTGGTGAGAAATGGGCTCCAATTGTGATGGTTGTTTTGGCTGCTGGTAGTGGTGAGAATGAGGTGATCGGTTTTTGTGAACAATAGAATGAAGGCAATCAGTGAGGGTTTTAGATCTCCATTTTTTGTAAAATTGTAGGTTTCAAAAGTAAAGAGTAAGATGAGGAGAGCTTGGACAGTGGTCTGTAGTTTCATTCACTGCAACGTCACATTGTTTCTTTGCACTTATGTGGTGAGGTCATCCCTATGTATTGACGGATAGTCCTTTAATTTAATTATTACAACCAACCACGCAAGTTAAATTTTGAATTGATACCCTGGCCAAGCTTATGCTTTTTAATTAACAAATTCTCTTGTTTGGGTCTCTCTCTCTCTCTCTCTGTCCTGGGTTTGTCACTAGGTTGTATTTTTTTTTTCCCTCTTGTTCCGGAGATACTTATTAATCATGATCATGGTCGTCTTCTTCTTCTTCTTCTCATTTGTCTTCGTTTTAAAATGTTCATATTAGTGCTTGTTACCTGTTTGTGCAGATTTTGGTTGAGCCTGTTGGGTTAGAAGATTCTTTGGCAAGGCATTTGACTAAATCTGAAGGTATGCTTCTCTAAGTTATCTTTCCGATCTAGTGCCAGGTGGTGGTGGTGGTGGTTTTGTTATTATTATCTGGTATTTTCGTGTTATTTGGGTTTGCATGATTTGGGCTTTTAATTTTAACACGTGTTTGTTTGGCATGTTGATATTCTTTCTTGAAATTTGTTGGCATGGGAGGCGAGGTTGTTTGTGTTGAACTTTTGAATTATAATGGTTACGAACTGTGCGCATTTCAAAAATGGAATCCATTTTATCTGTTGGTGTGGAGAATAGATGAGGCATCACGTAATAGGTGCTAATATATGGACCGAAATCTTTGCAGTAATAGTCATAATTACAACAGTCAAATATTCAGTATCAAGTATCAATTTTACAAAAATATTAATATTTGGTTTGAAGTGTTGGTCCAATGTCTTAATAAGGAACGTAACAATGTTTCTATCTTTATCTGTCCAAACATATTTTTTCTATTGTGTTTTCTGTGTAGTGTTCTTGGTGTCTCTTTTGACACTAATAGTATTTGTTGGCCAGGTAATCCAGCTAAACCTTCAAATTGCAGCCTTTCTGAAAATGGCCAAGTGGAAGAGGCTGGTATCTCTGAGCAGAATATCTTGGTGAATTCTGATCGGGAAAGTCCTGCATGTTCAGTTGTTAATCCAGTTGTTCCTGATTTAATGTAAGCTTTGTAAAAAGTTCTCCCGTTGTCCTTTTTTTTTTTTTTTGGGATAATTCTCCTGTTGTCCTTTTATGTGGTGCTTTGGGGGAGCATGTCTTTTTACTTTTCATTTCTGACATTGCTAGCAGTAAATTTATCTGAAATCTGCTTCTATGTCTTGTACATTAAAAAACTCTGGTGAGTTCATAATTATGGCCATTTATTGAAATAATTTGCCAACCTATAAATATATTATGCAGTAATAAATTGTTAAATATTTAATCAACTATGAATGAGTATAAATGACTCTTCTGATGTAAATGAAATTTCTAACTAGAATTTTGTAAACTATTTGTTATGAAAAAGGTTTCAAGGCACAATCCTCATATGAATAATATAATAAACAATTTGTTGTAATTAGATAAGTAGATAATCTGCAATTTACAAAAAAATAAAATTTACCACATGATCATAGTTTCACATTGTTGTAATTAACCACAAATCTTAAAAGATAAGATATTAACATTTGTGTGATATTAGAAGAATATTTAAATAAACAAGGCTAATAGATCTAACTTCCTTAATTACCTAGAGAAATTTTCTTCTTGATTTAAGGATTGAGAGAAGAAGAGAGGACCTTAGGATTCTTCTAGTGTGGCATATGTTAGCAATATGTTCTTTGTTTTGGAGCAGAATTAGAATGCCATGTCTTGATGTTGCAGCTCCTAGTGCAAAATTCTACTAGATATATGTAGTATTTGGTGGTTTTTTTTTTTTTACATAAAATTTTATTATTTTTTTACACTTGTGTGATGTAGGACCGCTGAAGGAATGTTCGGTTCTTACATTAACCCCTATATCCACAAGAAGTTGATGCAAATGCAGAGTGGGTTGCTCTTGAAGGACACAAATTATGGGTTTGATGGTAAAGTCTTTTCTGTTGCTTTCATGTCATATTGGGTAAAGTTAATGGTTTCCTACTTTACTTGGCAGGTTCAAGGAAGAGGGAAATTTTTCCTATGGTGGCATCTTCCAATGCTAGTGTTTTGTGTAATCACCAAAATCAACATTCAGCTTGCATTGATATGATTTGTAAATATGATGGAGTAAATTTAGAACAGTTGATTGAGGCCAGGAACGTGGGAGTTTTGGAAATGTCTCCAGAAGACGAAGTGGAAGGGGAACTTATTTATTTTCAGAATAGGCTACTTGGCAATGCCATTACAAGAAAGCACTTTAGTGGTCTCTTCCTTGTTCCTCTTACCCCTTTTTTTTTTTTTTTTTTAACAAAAAGATAAATTAATTAATCTAGAAACTTTTTGTTTCCATGCTTTTATGAGTTGACATGGACAACATTCTATCTTAAGATCCATTTAGTTCTTAGATCTTAATTTCCTTTCTGCTGTATCACATTCATTTATAACTATAATATCTTTATTTTCTATGAATTGTCCTTGCAGATGATTTAATTTGTAAGGTTGTGAAAAGTCTACCACAGGAGATTGATGCTGTACGGAAGCAAAGATGGGATGCTGTTCTCGTTAACCAGTATCTTTGTGAGCTTAGAGAAGCAAAGAAGCTGGGAAGAAAAGAGAGAAGGCACAAGGAAGCCCAGGCTGTGCTAGCTGCTGCAACTGCTGCTGCTGCTGCTTCTTCCAGGATATCATCATTTAGGAAAGATGCTCTTGATGAATCTGCCCACCAGGAGGTTATAAATTCTGTCCTTTGAATCTAACATGGTTCATCTCATTATTGAGAAAAGTAATAATGTATTATTATTATTATTATCCCCATGACCACCACCATCGTTATCATTATTATTTTTTCTCTGTAGAATCTGTTGAAGGTTAATCCTTCTGGTGGGAGGGCTGGGATTCACTCCCAGCTGATGCCACGAGCAAAGGAGACACTTTCAAGGGTGGCTGTTTCAAGGGTTTCATCAGAAAAGCACTCTGATTTTTTCCAGTTGGCCTCAGATTTTTCTAAAGAACATCCTAGATCATGTGACATTTGCAGACGATCTGAGACAATATTGAATGCTATTTTAGTCTGTTCTAGTTGCAAGGTTTGCTAGCCTTAGCCACAAGTAGTTTCGAAACATTTATGTCTTTATCTGCTTGGCAGCTTTTTAGCTCTAACAAAGGCCTTTATGGTAACAGGTAGCAGTTCACTTGGATTGCTATCGTAGTGTTAAAGATTCTACGGGTCCGTGGCATTGTGAATTATGTGAAGATTTATTGTCATCTAGAAGCTCTAGAGCACCAGCTGTGAATTCTTGGGAGAAGCCTTATTTTATTGCGGAATGTGGTATATGTGGTGGCACTACTGGTGCTTTTAGGAAGTCAACAGATGGTCAATGGATTCATGCCTTCTGTGCTGAGGTAAAATTGTATCTTCTTTCATTGCTTAGCCAATTGGCAGCAAATTTTCATTTTCCTTTTGGTTTTGTTGGAATGCAATTAAGTTCCATTTTTGTTTTATGTTATAGTGGGTGTTTGAATCAACATTCAGAAGGGGACAAGTAAATCCTATTGAAGGAGTGGTACGTGCATATTTCAAGCAGTTGATCTTGATATAAATACAATCCTGAGCTTTTTAAGTTTACTGCATCTTGCATTTGCTTTTATGAAGATACTTTAAGCGGTGCAATTTAGCATGGAATTTGTACTTACTGTTTCTGCAAGTTTATCTGAGTAATCTTGCAACAATCTCATGTAATACATAGCACTATATGTAATGAAATGCCAGGAGACAATTTTGAAGGGAATTGATGTTTGTTGTGTCTGCCGACATAAAAAAGGTGTATGCATAAAGGTGAGGACTGCCAACAGTCATCTTTGTTCATGTATTTCTTCTTTGAAATGCGAGGAGTGTTTTAAAATTAGATAATTTGTAGTGTATTGACTGTCCTTTTCATTGTTGTCAGTGTAACTATGGTCACTGTCAGAGCACTTTTCATCCGTCTTGTGCAAGGAGTGCTGGCTTCTACATGAATGTTAGGACTGGTGGTGGCAAGTTTCAGCACAAGGCTTATTGCGAAAAGCATAGCTTGGAGCAGAGAGCTAAGGTCGAAGTTAATTTATTTGTGCAACAAAAATTGTATGCTGCTGTAGTTTGTTTATCATTGTTTGTCTCATTTTGCCTTGATCAACTTGTACAGGCTGAGACTCAAAAACATGGAATTGAAGAGTTAAAGAGCATTAAACAAATTAGGGTGAGTGAGAATGCTTTCCAAATTGGGATATGCTTATTTGTGTCACCAATTGTTCTATATTAGATGCATTGCTATGATAATGGATACTGGCCACATGACATATGTGATGTGTGTGACACTGAGACCATGTCAGAATTTGATATTATTTAATTCTTTGTTATTTTACTACAGTTAGTTTTATTGAGAGTGCAGATAGTTTTGGGCTTCTATTTTTATTTTCTTGGGGGAGAGGAGCTGGGGAGGGACCATTATTGCATAGTGGGTTTTAGGGCCTAGCTTTGAAACTGACTCAAATATACATCCCTCACCGTCATTCTGTTCTAAATTTGCACTCTATTTTAGCAATGCACATTCTACATTAATTAGAAGAGTTCTCTTAATAATTGTATTGATAATATGTCCATCCCAATAATTGAATGTTGTTAGTCCTGCAAACGTACTGGATTTGTGCTTGGAACTTATTAGATTTTAAACATTCTTCACCTGAATCCCAACTTGATGCTTGTGAAAGTTTGGCATGTACGCGGCCTTGTTTTGCTCTAATTTGCTCTAATATAATAAAAAATAGGCATTCTCTCTTTAGATATACATACAACCCAGTGCATGATGCTGACTGACTTTAACTAAAGTCATGAAACTAATAGATAATTGTGGGATGTACACACACACACACACACACACACACATACATATACCTAACTTCCATTTTTTGTTGTGGGATCGCTATCAGACTTGGTTAGATGATTGGTTTTAATTTTGTGAATTTTTACAAACCATCTGCAACTATTGTCTATCTTATTTGGATTACAGTCTTATTATATTCATAAATACTTTGGGTTATACTTAATGCTAATTAAGTTTGTATTTGCATAGTTTGTAAATATTTGAATCACCTAATTGTAGGCTTGCATGCAATGCTCTTGTGCAGGTTGAACTAGAGAGGTTACGCCTTCTTTGTGAGAGAATTATCAAACGAGAAAAATTAAAGGTATGATGTGTTCAAAATCTACACAAATGGTTCCTGAGTTGTATGATGTATTTATTTTATTGCGCTTTTGGTACTCCACAATGTATTTTATGGCTTGTTTTTGTTTTTCTTTGGGAGGTGACAACATCAATCTATGTAAAGGAAATATATCAAGTACATGTGCAGTTATGGGGTTTTCATAGGTGTACAATGATTATGCGGTCTTTGTGATTTGTTTTTAATATAGAAGGTGATTAAATGTTTCTAATCATTTTTCTTTACCATACTGGATATGTGTTGAGACAATTATAATTAACGGAGAAAAATTTAAAGAGAGAGCCATGTTACTACTTACTAGATGTATTGGATTTAAGCTTGTACAAAATCCTAAATATCAGTATTTTTTATTATTTTACAATTTCTCTAGTAGAAAATTTTAAAAAATTGAGGAGGGAGATTAACTTTAGTTCAGTGTATGTTGATGAATGTTCCTATTTATTATATGTCAGTCTTTCGTATACCTGGGAAGGTTAGCAAAAAATTGAAAAGTTGATGGGGGATTTCCTTTGGAAAGTTTGGGGGAAGGGAAAGAGGGATCATTTGGTTAGGGAATATTGTTTCTAAATCTCAGGAGAAGGGTGGTTTTGGGGTGGGGAACATTGACAAAAGGAAACATTGCTATGGTAAATAGCTATGGGGATATCCTTTTTTAAGGTTTTACCTATCTTTTGTTCTTACTTTTCTCTTGCGTTGTGAAATGGTGAAAAGATTAGGTCTTCGGAGGATGTTTGGAGGGGAGAGTGCATTCTCCAAGTTGCTTCCCAGAATATTTTCTCTTTCCTGTGCTTATGAGTTTCCCATTGCGACTTTGATTTTGAATATTTCTCCATCACTTTGGTTGGGATTTTCATTTTTCTAGAGATCTTAATGATAGAGAAGCTTCTGAGTTTTTGCGCTTTGACTTCTCTCTTGGATGGTGTGACTATTGGATCAAATTCTCTAGATAGGAGGATATGGTTATTGCATTCTTCGGGAATTTTTTTTTGTTTAGTTTGTTCTTTACTGCTTTTATCGATGATCCTTCTATTTCGGTTTTCTTCCTACCAAATTTACTTGGAAAGCGAGAGTGCCCATCAAAGTTCAATTTTTTTTTTTTTTTGGTCTTTGGCTTATAAGTAAGTTAATATGATTCAGAGGAGACATGCGATGTATTTATGTCCTCAGTGGTGTGTTTTATGTTAGAGTATGGAAGAGAGTGTTAATAATTAATTTTTACGTTGTCTTGTGGCTTTTGCATTATGGGAGCATCTTATTGGTTGGTGGATATGGCATGGGTCCCTCCTATTCTTGTCTAAAGCTGTTAGAGATTGATTTCCGTAGGTTAGGTGGAAGTAAGAGAGCTTTGGTGTTGCAGAGATGTGCGTTTTTGGCTATTTATGCGTTCTTTGGTTGGAGAGGAATTCTAGGGTTTTCGAGGAAAGATTTCATAACTTGGGACTACTTTTTTTTTTTTTTTTTTTTTTTTTTGTGGGATAAGGCTTTGCATTTGGCTTCTTTTTAGGCCTCAGTTTCAAAGGAATTTCAGGAGGTGCCTTTATTTGTTATTAGGGGAAATGGATTGCGGTGTGTGAAAGTTGAGTTTGTTCTTTTCTCCTTTGGACTTCTTGTGGAACAAGGCTTCGTGTTTGGCTTCTTGTCCAACTTTGTGCTTTATTCTCTTTCTTGATAATTTCTTCTTTGCTTAACAAAAAAATTTTTAAAAATTGAATTATCAAGTTTTGGAATAGATAGGAGTTGGAAATATGCTTAATCTTTTCCAATGGTCACCTATTATTTCTCTGTGTCTAGAAACTGATAGAATTTTAATTTGAGACCGGTGAAGCTGCCCGACCAAATTTAAAATCTTCATGTTTTATGATGCATGCTATAAATTGTTATTCTTTTTCTTTTTTCTTTTCTCTGGTCCTTTGTCGGATTCATTCATGTTTGAATTATTTATGCTGGTGCAAATTTTTTGCTTTATTTTATTTTTATGTTGCATTAAAGATTGTTTTATAGTTTGTTGCTTGTCCTTTTTAGATCTTCACTGTTCTTGCATCTTCACCTGTTAATTCATGTTTGGGCCATTTTTCTGCAAAAAAGTGTGCTACCATGACAGTACTTTTGTTGTTCTTTGACATTATCCAGCTAAAAAGTATGTTAATGTTTTCCACGTAACTGTTGCAGCGGGATTTGGTTCTTTGCTCACATGACATACTTGCTTCCAAGAGAGACTCTGTTGCTTTATCTGTGCTTGTTCGTAGTCCCTTCTTCCCACCTGATGTTAGTTCAGAATCAGCTACAACCTCCCTTAAAGGACATATGGATGGTTACAAATCATGCAGTGAAGCAATCCAAAGATCAGATGACATAACTGTGGATAGCACAGTCTCAGTTAATCACCGTATGAAGCTTCCTGGGTCCATGGACAATGATCAAAAGACAGATGACAGCTCCACATCCCATCACATTTTTAGAAGAAAGCCTCCAGAGAAGATGCCATTTTCTGGAAAGCAAATCCCTCATAGATCTTCATCTGTTGCATCTCGGAATCTTTCAGATGATGGGGACAAGAGGTCAAAATCTAGGAAGGTATAGCATTGTGTCATATACTCGTATCATTGTTTTTTTCTTTTTCCTTTTTTTTTTTTTTTTTTTTTGTTTTTTTTTGTTGGGGGGTTTGTTAGGGTGTGTTTGGGGAATCTGGCATTCTCTCACTCTATGTATCTAAAAAACAGCATACCGAAACATTTGAAAAGGAGCTGGTAATGACGTCAGATCAAGCATCTGTGAGGAATCAGCGGTTACCTAAAGGATTTGTTTATGTTCCCATTGGTTGCCTTTCAGATGACAAGCAGAACAACCAGGATGCTTGTTCTCGTGAACCATTGGAACCTGATGGGTAGATTGAGGGCATTTTCTACTGGGGTTTTGATTTTCCCATCAGAGGCCGTCAATCTTCTGTCCCGGATCAATGATTTCTGCCAAAACCGCTTCATTTATCTGCTCATGAAGAAAAAAGAGTGTGGTGGAACTGGTGCCGTGATAGGGTTCTGGCCAGTGTACCCTTTGAACAGGAGTCCTTCTGGTTCGGGTAAGAAAGTTTTGGTGTCATTGTTGTATATTCATTCTGAGCGCAAGTGTACAGTGGGTGAGGGTTTGTTCCCCATACATGTATTTCATGGGGCTTGAATTGCTTTATCTTGATGTTTGTGAATGGGCAAAACAGAAGCTCTGCTTCATCTTGTAACTGTATACGAGGAGTTAGAAGGCATCACCTATTGTGCCAGCACTGTAAAGTTAGTGTATATAGTCTTACAATATCAATCCACAAAGCAATTGCGCGCAATATCAGATTGATATAAATTATTTTTCAAATGCCACCATATTGTTTGGTTCTTAAATTGGTTTTGCTTTATAGGTTAAGTGACAGTAGCTTATTTGGGAAGTGGGTTTGTGTTATTGTTCTCCATGAGTGAAGTTTTAGCTGTTCCTCTCATTGGTGTTGGTTTTTCAGTTCATGACATTGTGCCTTGTTCAAGGGCTGTGAAGTCTTCTTATTCTACCTGAGATGCTACAACTTTTAATTTGTGTTAAAACAGTGTCTTCCAAAGTGAATGAGGGGAGTTAGTTGTCAGTACTTTATGGTAAGATCGATTTGGATCTCTCTCTCTCTCTCTATCTCTGTGTGTGTGTGTGTGTGTTATTAGGTTTAGGATTTGCTTACTGATTTTTTTTTCCTTTTTTTTTCCCGGTTAGTGGAGAATAAAATTCAGTCAGGAAACTTCTGTTGGAATTAATTGAGCATGTGGTGTTTCGACTGCATATCGTTGGGCACTTCTGTCAATTTACACAGCTATTGGTTCCTTGGACAGCTGGGTAGTTACTGTTGAGGGAGTTGAAGGTATGATTTCTCATCAACGCAAAGCCTTTGTTGTTTAGAAATCTTGGTGAAACTAATGCTTATTCCAACCTACCCAAAATGGTGTCAGGATTTTTGTTCGGTATTTTGAAGTTTTTTCCATTTGAATTGCTTACACTGATCTCGCAAATTGCACCATGTTATACATTTTAGTTGTGTCTGAAGGTTTGAGTTCCAAACATATTCTTTGGAAAAAAAAAATTTCAAATCAAAACATCAGGTAGATATTTTAGATTTAGTTCGTGGAACATAAAGCTTCAATTAATCAAAATTATATAGGTTGTCCTTTCTTAATCAAATTGTTTATCCCCTGAGAAATTACCTCTAGTAGCCTATTCATTCTGTTCTCATGGTATAAGATGGTTAGATGCAGCAGTTCCTGTTCAAATGCCGTTTTAATTTCCATCCTGAATGGGACAGGGCCACATTCTGTCTCTAGTTATATTCTGAGGAGTTCACATCGTGGAATAATAGCATTTACTTGAATAGTGCAAATGAACTTGTTCGGGTTTTCTATATGGTGAGAATTTAATATATTTATTTTGGTTGTATTAGATATATACTGTTCCTTTTATTTTATTTTATTTTATTGGGGGGTGTTTGGTATTAGTTTCCAATGGGCTGTGTACCCTTTATTTCGTGACATTTTGAGGCACAAAAGTACCTGAGACAATATAGTTGATTTCGGTCTAAAGTGTGAAAGTACTTCACCCAAGTGTAATTAGGCTTATGTTTCAGACTACTATGCGCATGGATGTCAGTTTGAGGTTTTCCAATTCTTTAAAATGGCGCTGTAAGCTGAGATTGGTAGACCCCGAAACTGGATTGTACCTTATGGAAGCTTTTAGTTGTTGGTTCTTGTTTTGCTTCACTTTTCTGGCCCCTTATTTATTTATTGCAGGTGGGGGTGGGGGGTTGGGTCCTTATATTTTACCAAATCGAAAAAAGAAAAATTATGGGTCACTGAAGACGATTTTAATTTTTCTTCCTTTTTCTGGAATCACAGGGTCAACTAGATTTTATGCATCTGATTGCAGTTTTGTTAATTGTCATGTGATAATGAACTGCCTTAATAGTTTGGTTCGTAATTCCACTCATATTTACCTTCCCCGCAGGTGCGAAAAACAGTTTTTTAGTGAACCCAAAAAAAAAATTTCTCCCTTTCATTGGCATCTAGCTGTTGGTGTTATGCAGTGCTCCTTTCTTACCAGGTGAAAAGGAACAGGTAGGAGCCTATCCCACTGGGTATTGTGGTGCTGGGTTGTGTGTATTTAGGTGGATTAAAAGTGTCACATTTTATTAGTCATTTCATATGTATTAGAAAATTTTATGATTCATATAATTATTACTTGGAAAAATATCTACCATATTGATGTAGTCCTGTTGGAAAATGTGTGGAGGGAGGGAGGGAGAGAGAGAGATTTACTATTCATTATTAAATTCAATTACAAATTTACTATTCATTACATGAATGCCCCTCGCGTCTTTGTTCCATCTTACTTCAGTTAACCTTAAAAAAAAAAAAATTGTAATTTATCCCTTGCAATTGGCATTTAGTTGATTAACCTTTGACCATTAATGAAGCATTTATCAATTTCTCACGTAGTCATATTCTACTAGTAGCCATGGGCATAACAAACGCAACTGCTGCTTCATTGTTCTTCACATGGTGTTAGGTCCTGCCTGAGAAAAGTTTAATGTGAAAAGTCTTAATATTTCTTTCCTTTGTAAGGTGCTATTTATAAATTGTTTCATATAAAAAGTCCTAATCTTTTAAAAATATTTTACAAAATAGTGGAACTACCCTTGGGTGTATTTTCACTGTCCTATTTTCACTATACTGTGTATTTATGTCCCGTGTTTTCACTGTGGTTTTATTTATTTATTTTTATTTTATTTTATTGTTTTCACTATTTTCACTGCTGGTGGGACAAAGCTTCGATGCTGTGTTTTCACTATCCTATTTTTATTGTCCTATGTTTTCACTGTAGTTTTATTTTATTTTATTTTTGTGTTTTCACTGTGTTTTAGTGTTTTTATTCTCTACTTTTTTTTTTTTTTGAATTCCCTATTTTATATATACACAAGCTAACAGACAATGAAAATATAGAATCGAAGCTTTGTCTCTCCGGCACGAATTTCAACACCGCTTTGATCTACGTCCATGATTTTTGTTTACTAACAACAGAATTTTGTAATTGAACGGTTTACTGTGAAATTGGAGTATCTAATCAGAAGAAGTTAGTGCTTGTAATTTGAGCTCGAAGTTGTTGAATTCCTCGGTTCTTCATTCAATTACGAAGAGAGAGAGGAAGAGAAAGAGATAGAGGCTAGATTGTCTCATAGAAATAGGTGAGAGGAAGAAAGAGATAGATTAAGAAAGCTCATCATCCTTGTGCGTTCTCACCCCTGCTAGATCCAACGTTGAACGTTTGTGATTAAAGGTCGCCAATGTCGAAGGTGTTCACCAGCATTGGAGAGAGAGAGAGAGAGAGAGAGAGAGAGAGAGAGAGCTCGTCATCTCCATGCACTCTCACCACCACCAGATCTTCCAGTAGCTAAACAGGACACAACCTCGAGATTGTTATGTGTTGCTCAGGTTTCACCGATGATCGTTGCAACTGCTGTGCTTGATCAGTGCTGCGTCGCGCTGCTACTGTTGATTTTGCTCGTGATCGGCTAAACCTGAGCAGTGAGAGTTCTCCTCTCTCTTCTTTCCCCTTCACTCTCCTCCTGCTGCGGATGTTTGATTTTAAGTCAAACAGCAGGAAACATGTGTGGAAAAAGAAAAAGGGCAAGCAAGGCATTTTTGTCCTAACCGTGTAAAAGGATTTTTTGCAAAAAAAGAATTTTTAAGAGAATTTTTCGCATGAAAGTCATCTAATTTAGGACCTATGATCAAATTCCCCTTTTAATTATCTCCTATCTTTCAACATTATATGTTATTCCAAAATTGGAGATGGGCTCTAACAACAAGCATGGTTCCGACATTATCATGTTTAAGATGATAACTCAATTCCAATAATGAGAAGGGAGCGGATAATGCAATCCCTGCGAGCTATAAACTCACCCCTATGTTAAGTTAACCCCAATAAATTACAAGAACACTCCATGCATTCCCTAAAATAACCCTAGCCCAAATATTTGTTGATTAAGGTTCATATCCCCACCCCATTGTGAAATTTGCCCTAATCTATCACCCCTTCCCTCCCTCATTTCACTTGCAGGCGCACAACAATCCCTGTCTCGTCTCCCTCCAGCCTTTTCATCTCCCTCTCTCTCTCTCTCACGCAGTAGCCCTCTCTCTCTCTTGATTTTTTTCACCATTAAAGCTTAATGATGGTTTTTTTCTCTTGAAACTTAATGATGGAGCTTAATGAAGCAACTAATAGTAATGAGATAAGTTAGAAGCTTTAATGGTGTTTTTTTTTTTTTTTTTTTTGCAAAATCCCGTGGTGTTGCGTTACACAGAACCCAACATTCTCTATTTGGTGAGTAAAAGACGACCTAACATTCTCGGAATGTTAGGTTGGAAGTAACGCAACACATTAATAGGTACATTTATTAGTTTTGTTGCGTTGTTTTCAACCTAACATTCCAAAAATGTTAGGTTGATCACAACCTAACAAACATGTTCTGTTACGTTGTGATCAACCCAACATTCCTAGAATGTTAGGTTGGAAGTAACGCAACAAACCTAGAATGTTAGGTTGGAACCAATGCAACATTCTCGGAATGTTAGATTGGAAGTAACGTAACACATTAATAGGTACATTTTATTGGGCGTATGGGATCCAAGTTCACCACTTAAACAAACCACCACAAACTCATCAAAGGTGAGAGTCGAACCCATGACCTCTTAAATGAGAGTCATCGGCCCCGACCAACTGAGTTAATCCCAGTTGCACCCATCTTAATTAGTTGGCATATGATGCATTGTTTACATTAATGAAAGTAATATTTTTATTTATTCTTTATAAATAATAAAGATGATTGGTCCATGTGAAATGGGTGATTAAACATAGATGAAATAATTGGGTGAAGTAGTATTTATTATTATTATTATTATTATTATTATTTTTATATCAAAAGTTTAGGTTTGATTTCAAGAGTCGAAAATTTAAAAGAAATTTTATCACCAAAAGCAAATACTCAAATTGAAATATTTAATTAATTATATAACAAAATATAAAATTTTTTAAATGCATGTATTACTTACAGAATGTTAATGTTTGACAATATTTGTGACAGTTGCTTGTGTAGAAAAAAGCTTTTCAAAATTAAAATTAATAAAATTATATCTACAATCGACTATCTCACAATAAATATTATTTATGTAGAAAAACTTAATTAGTAATTTTGCATTAAAAAGATGAATTTTAAATATCTTAATTTTTTTTACTATATAAAAACTTAACTAATGTGATATATATATATATAAAAGAAGTGAGATACTATTATTATTATTATTATTTTTATATAATTAATATCATCTAAAAGTGTTCGCAAGCAACGTAGGTATGCTATTGACGTCATTTTTACCCGCCCGCACCACTTCGGTTTGCAACGTAGGTGTCCCAATTCAAAATATAGCATACCTACGTTTCACATGAACACTTTTAGGTAATATTAATTATGTAACAATAATAATAATAATATCTAACACCATTTTGGTTTGCAACGTAGGTATCCCAATCCAAAATATAGCATACCTACGTTACACATGAACACTTTTAGATAAAATTAATTATGTAAAAATAATAATAATAATATCTCACTTCATATATATATATATTACTTTAAATATATTTCAACATAGGTAGGCATATTGCAACAATCTAAAAGTTATGTGGGAGTGAAATTTAATGAGTCATTATATTTTTGTTATTTTTTGATTGGCTTGTTTTTGCTTATTACTATTATTATTATTATTATTATTATTATTAATTTCATATTCTTATAAATTCTATCAATTAATCAAATAGGTTAATTGTTTTCATCTATGGATTTAGCCATCCTTGATGGGTGAACTTAAGCATATATATATATATGGGACAGGTTCCCCTTACACCGTATTTTGACACCTATGTTTACATCCCGTTTTCAAATACCATTGTAGTTCGAATATTTTGAGAAACCGACCGTTAGATTAGATATTTATCTTATGTTTGTCATGTATGAAAAAAAATCGGAGTGATCCAACGGTTAGTTTTTGAAAAATATCATTTTGAAGAACTATTATTTTTTTTATTAATTAAAATCATAACAATTTTTTATAGTGACATTTCTTAAATTCTAACCGTTGGATCACTATGATTTTTGGTATACGTGATATGCATAAGAAATGTATTGAATCCAACGGTCAATTCGTCAAAATATTTATCATAGATAGTGTTTTGAAAACGAGGTGTAAACATAGGTGTCAAAATAAGGTGTAAGGGGAACGTGACCATATATATATATATATATATATATATATATATATATATATATATTTGAATTGGGTAGAAATTGAGTATGGTGTTGACTCTAGCTATCAACTTGAAGTGCTATGAGGAAGTAGGCAGGCTATGCAAGCTTAGTCAGTGTGGAAGAAGAAAGAGGAAAGAAACCAAAACAAAATGACCCAATTCCAATTCAGTGTTTCTCAAGTCATTCAATGTCCACTGTATCCCATGTATCCCCCTGGTTTATATCATACATTTGGAAGTATCATTTGTTCATCCAAATAAATAAATAAAATTTTTTATTTTTTATTTTTCCGATGTAAATTTTTAATTTTCACAACACCATATTAAAATTTCAATCTAAATATTTAGTCTTAATTCAATTTATCAAATAAATAAGGATAGTTGAAGGTTTGCTATTTTTCCAATGCAAACTTTTGATTTTCACGATACCATATAAGCATTTCAATACAAAGGTAATATGCATTTAGTCTTATAATCAACTAACCAAACTAATAAGGGTAATATTGTCTTTATGAACTAATTTGAGGGCCAAAGCATCAATTAAAAGTTTTTTTGAGTAAGACACTTTTGAAGTAGTATAGATATAGAAAAAATAATGATCATTTTACTAAGTAAACGGTCAAAAAGTTAAATTTTTTTGTTAATAATCCCAATTCTGCACCGAATTCCCAATTTAATACATAATCCCAATTCCCAAAAATAAATTGAATTCTCAATTTAACAAAGGATTCTTAGTCCACAAATTCAAATAGAATTTCCAATTTTACTAAAAATCTTGAATTTGAATCCAGAAGCTCCTAGAGTCAAGATGAAAAAGCACATTTTGACTTGTTTTTATAGTATAGAAATTAAAGTAGAACTTGGTCCAAAAATTGGAGGTGTATTTTATAAGAGCATCTCCAATGCAAGAAGCCAAATTTGGAGAGCCAAATCTAAATTTTGGCTAGCTACAATGGTTTTGGCTATAGCTTTGATTAGACGTACTCCTTCATTTCTTGACTCAATTACCTTATTTTCTTATTACCCCCATTCTTCATCATCAATCATTTTTGCCTTTCTCGTCGGCTTTTTTCTTTTGTTTTTTTGCATCATGCTGTCGTGGATCATCAAATATGTTTGGTTGATTTCTTTAAGAAGCAAGGCAAATTCTTTAAAAAGCATACCAATTTCTTAAAAAAAAAAAAAAAAAAAAAAAGCTTTTCGTTTGTATGTTCTTCGATTTACTGTTTGGTTGGCTGGAAGATTTGGAGGAAAAAAGCTGACATGACACTTTTACCATTTCCCTTTTATTTATTATGGAAAGAAAATTTGCGGAAATAAAAAAAAAAAAAAAAATTTATCCTCCACATCATTTGGGATACACTTTTGAAAATTTGTTTTTAGAAAGTATAGCATTTTCCTTTGGGATTTTCAGCCAAAAAATGGCTATAGCTGATGTTTTAGCTCATGCATTTGAAGATAATCTAAGGGCGCATTTGGATAAGCTTTTAATTCTTGTTTTTCTACTTTTAAAAGTAAAAAAATAAAAGTTTTTTTAATATTTTCTATAGTGCAAAATTTTGGTAGTTACTTTTAAAAGTTGAGGAAGCAATAATTTTTTATTACCTGAACTTTTAAAAGTAACTATCAAATTTTTTGCACTCAAAACTTTTATATTTTTACTTTTAAAAGTGAAAAAAAAAAGGGAGTACAAGCTAATCCATACGGGCCCTAACTTACTCTTTTATTTTTTAATCCTAGGTTGAACTTGGGCCTGGACTGGAGGTTCATCACCGCCATCAAAGCATTATCCATGAACACAGCCCATTGTTGTAGACCAGAGCCGCCTCTGTTATTTTTCCTTCGTTACGAGCACACGCGCACGCCCCCGCGAAGTTTCAACCACAGGGGAAAAAAAAAATTATGGGTTCGATAGACGCGCCCACGGGTGTGGAGAACGGCTCAACGCCAGCCACGTGCAACGGCAACGACGACAAACGCCGTACGGCTGCCGGCGACGGAGTTTCCATGCGGGCTTCGTATCCCGCTTCTGGAATGGTGCCGGAATCTGACTCAATGAAGAAGAGGAGGGCGAGTATACTTCCTCTCGAAGTCGGTACTCGCGTCCTGTGTCGATGGAGGGACGGGAAGCATCATCCTGTCAAGGTGATTGAACGGCGGAGAATGCATGCCGGCGGGCCCAACGATTACGAGTATTACGTTCATTATACTGAATGTAAGAATCTCTAATCTGTATGTTTATTCTCGAGTTTTATTCTTTATTTGGAAGGTTAGGGTTAGGGTTTGGAAGAAGAAATTTAGCATTTTTGTTTTATTATCCTTTTCTCAGTTTTTTCAGCAACCAAACTGGGGGTTTGATGAGAATTGGGGTTTGTAGCCTCAGTTTTGATTTAGCCGAAATTTGGATGAATGAGCTGACCATTTTGAATGCTATTTTTAGGAGAATTCCTATTCCATTAGTTGTTTATTTATTATTATTTTTTTAATTATAAATTTGTTATATGCAAGTGCAATTTAATCTCTGCCTCTGTCGTGCTTATAAATTTTCTGATTTTATGCCATAACATATTGATCCTTGGGTCACTATAAAGAAGTTAAGTCCAAGAGAGTAAGCTTGGCTTATCGATTTAAATGTAGGAACATCGATAAATAAAAATACGGAGTCTGCAGGTAGGTTAATCAGAAGGAGAGTGAATACAACTTGGCTTGTAGAAACTAAGTGGGTAGGAGAAATAACCTAAGGAGTTTGTATCTTTTAGATAAAATATTGGATGTACCATAAAAAGGCTACTGTAGGAATACAGCGAGGATGAATGTCGCATAAATGAAGAAATTAAAGACGCTAAAACAGTGAGAGATAGATTTATATTAATAATTTTTTGTTCAGTGAAGGGGTGGATTAACATGATTAGTTCATATGCTGCCCCAGTACGGCTGGATGGATGCATTAATCATCAATGTTTTGAAAATATGGGCAGATTGGTTCAACGTTTCCCTATGAAAGGTTTATTTTATTGGGGATATGTATTGCCGGAAAGGAAAGATAACAAAAGATATAGGAGGGTGGGTGCATGTGGGTTATTGATGTGGAGAAAGAATATGGTTAGAGATGTGACTTAAATATTTGTGGTAACTTGTTCTTGTGATGAACATTAGTAACCTTATAAATTGGATTAAAGTATTGTCTCATCTGATTGCTGATCATTTAGATGCATGTAAAAATTATTGTTCCATATGGATTCATCATGTGTAAAGTTGGTTGATCATTTTCTTGTCCAGTTTTTACATCTTATGTCAGGAGCAATGTTCATAGTCACTGTTCTGTGTATCATGGACCACCTGAATAGAATAAATATGCTTATTATTGATGTCATTGACTCCTTCGTGTAAACTAGTACTTAACGGCAATATTTTGTTTGGTCTCTTTGGCAGTCAATCGTAGACTTGATGAATGGGTTAAGCTTGAACAACTTGATCTTGATTCAGTCGAAGCTGTTGTTGATGAAAAAGTGGAGGACAAGGTATTGTGTGTGTGCGTGTGTGTGCATGTACGCCTGCAGTTATAGTTCTGTCATTAATTTCTTCATTGCACTTCTATGCATTATGTTGAAGACTAGGAATAGAGGTTCCCTTAAATTCAGCTGCTGTACATCATTAGCTCTATCGTTGCATTTCAATGCATTATGTTGAAGACTAGGAATAGAGGTTCCTTAAATTCAGCTACTGTACATCATTAGCTTTTTTTAAAAGTCAGCTTCTTTGGTGGAAATTTTATCTTTATGTTTGAGGTAATTTTCTTTTCATTTTTCTTTTTTCGGTGCAAAATAGCTTTGGGTCTATTTTCCTTTTGTATTTTCACCCTTTCCCATACCTTGCACTCTTTGATATCCATCATAAATGGAAAAGTTTCCGTATTTATATTGACTGAGAGAATAATTTTTACACATGATATTTTTAGGTAACAAGCTTGAAAATGACGCGCCACCAGAAACGCAAGATTGATGAGACACATGTAGAGGTATGCACAACTTACATTGTTATTTTGATTGCCAGAAATTTTATTATTATTCTGTTCTGTATCATGAAATTTTATCAAATTAAAGGCTTAAAAATCAATCCTAAAGAGAACAAAGATGAGGAAACAAACATACTACAGTAGAGGGGTCATAAATCAAAGATATATTATCCCCCCTCATTATATGTAAACTGATAAGACATTCTCAATTAAACAATATGCTATTGCCCCACATCCGAATGCCAACATTGAATCAATTACAATTTTGTAGTGCTTCCATCTGACACATAAGGTCTTGAGCAGAACTGCAATTTGTTGATTCAATTGTTATCCATGGATTTTTCTCACTGTGCGACAATCTGGAACAATAGCCAGGGACAATAGTTCCTAATACCCCCCCAATCCTAAAAGAAGAAAAATAAAGAAAAGAATAAAGATCACTGTGAGAAAATGTTTGCTCTCGCTTCCTTTGATTACAAACTAATGTCAACTTTATGTCTTGGTCATCACAAATCTAGCGAATCTCTCTCTCTCTCTCTCTCTCTCTCTCTCTCTCTCTGTGATACACATACACACAGTAGCTTAATGGAATATTTTTGCTTGCGAATCACAAAAAATTCAATTAGTATAGTTTAAGATGTCTACAATTTTACATAGAGACATTAATTTGGAGGTTCTTCTTAACTTCCCCCAACATTTGTGTCTCCTCTCTCCTATTGTTGCTTGTAAATAGATGTTGGAATTTTTTTGAATCTAATCTGAAATGTCCTTTTTAATTATGTAGGGACATGAAGAGCTTGATGCTGCCAGCTTGCGAGAACATGAAGAATTTACAAAAGTAAAAAATATAGCGACTATAGAACTTGGAAGATACGAGATTGAAACCTGGTATTTCTCCCCCTTCCCACCAGAATACAATGACTCTTTGAAGCTGTACTTCTGTGAGTTTTGCCTCAATTTCATGAAGCGCAAAGAACAGCTTCAGAGGCATATGGTGAGCTTTGCCTCAAATTCTTCTTATTTGCCTTGCTTTGTAATCTTCAAATTTTGGTATTGCATGCTTGTAAGGAGAAAGAATTTTGTAAAGTCATTATTGTGCTTGTACTTAATCAGTCTTGATATGCTACTTATTGTTTTGATTTCTTTTGTGTTTTAGTAGTACACGTCTTGTTTTGTTTTATTTGTTATTTATTTTAAATTGCCAGAGTCAAATTTGTGCTGGAAATTATATATTTTGCTTGCACAGACTAATTGTATGCTTATTATACCTTCGAGTCACAGTGTATCCTTGCTATTTCTAACTGTTTTTGTTTCACTGCCATATTCACTCATTGTGATGTTTATATTACAAATTACTACCTATAATCCACTGGTTACCTCAATGTTATCTTCTTCATCTATCAAATCTGTTGGTTCATGGGTGGAAGTAATGATGTTGAACTTGCAAGTAGAGCTAACAAAATATGAACCTGGACCTGTTATTCTGCTCAAAATCAACAGAGTTTAGATTGGCATTCTAAAATTTAAAAGAGTGATTAAGAATTGAGACTGCAGTGATTGATTGACTTGTGCAATTAATAACTGAATTTCATGTGGTGGTGACTGGTGATGGATTGAATGGTGTGCGCACGATTTGGTTGGAAGTTAATGCTGCCAGCTTGATGTAGGGAAACCACATGCTAGTCTGAGTTCAGTGTGTGGTGAAGTTAGCAGTCCGTATGTATGTTTAGAAGTTGCCTGCATGCTTATAGGGCACCTGCAATTTGATGTGGGGCTCTGTTGTGCTTCTTACATTGAAGTTAATTGTGTAGTTTATCTAGAAGTTGGGATTAAAGTCAAATAAAGAGGAAATGAGTTTTCTTTAATGAAAGGATTTTCAAGGGTAGAAAGATGATTATTTTTCCTTTTGAATGTCCTGGGTGAATTCAAGCTTTTGCTTATTTTGTATTTGGGTTTCATTCTGTATTTATTTATTTTCATAAAGCATTCCTGATTTTGTGTTTTCCAGTTATTTCCAGAGATAGCTTCTTATTTTATTATGTCGTGAATAAATTGATACTTGAGTTTTGTTGTTATATGCTCAGATTTCATTCCCCAGAGAATCATTTTTCGTTTTCTTTTGCTAGTTCCCTTGGTTCCTTTACTTTGGGAAATCTTTTAGTTTCAATTTAGCTTTTGTTATCAAAAGAATTGCAATTTTTTGGTTTTTCATGTTTTTGTTCTTTCCATGTAGAGAAAGTGTGATCTCAAGCATCCACCTGGTGATGAGATATACCGCAGTGGTACATTATCAATGTTTGAGGTATGTTCTTGTTTTTTTTTTTTTTTGGTTCTGGTGGATTGGTATTCAGTTAGCTGATGAAATTGTAAATATCTAATTGAAAGCGTCTTTTACACTAATTTTTTTGTTGGTCTTTTGTTAATTAAAAAGTTTATGGGGATCCATTGTATGTTTGAGTTCACGATTCCTTTTTTTTTCCTCACGTCATTTATTCGTTTTTTGTCCCGGGGCGGGGGGGCGCGGGGGGGAAAAAAAAAAAAAAAACCTGCGTTATTTGGTTCACTTTTGTTTTTCAAATGTAGAAATATTATTCTCATTCTTCTTTTCTGCCCTTAATTTTTGCTTCTGTATAGTAATTTTACATATTATGGGATCACTTTGTTGTATTAGCACTTATCTGAAATCTGTTATCAATTTTGCTGTTCTAAGATTTAATGTTTTGAAACAGGTTGATGGAAAAAAGAACAAAGTTTATGGGCAGAATCTTTGTTATTTGGCGAAATTGTTTCTTGATCACAAGACCCTTTATTATGATGTTGACCTGTTTTTATTTTACGTTCTGTGCGAATGTGATGATCGAGGATGCCACATGGTTGGATATTTTTCCAAGGTAACTTTATGTCAGACAAATTTTTTGCTCTCATTTACCTTTCCCCATGTATGAAATTTGTTATTTGAAGAAGCCAAAAACACTCTTCAACCTCTGGTTTATAAAACCTGGTTAAAGTTTCCAATATTAAATATTGTGCAGTGTAATTTTATGACATCTCAGAAACCCCTTAGCCAGTTGGTTATATTTTCAGAAAGACCTAGAATAATAAATGTTCGAGTTTTCTCTCTGTTGATGCAGGAAAAGCATTCAGAGGAATCCTATAATCTTGCCTGCATTCTCACCCTTCCTCCCTATCAAAGGAAAGGCTATGGGAAATTCCTTATTGCATTTTGTAAGCTCTCTGCCACTTCTTGTCTTTTTTTCTTTTTTTTTTTTTTAAAAATGTAAGATCTGAACCAAAACAGAAATATGATGATTTCTCTCACACATGCGTACACCATTGAGAGCAATCTTTTTTTTTTCTTTGATTCATCATAATTAAACACCAAGATTCTTTGGTTTGTGTTAGTTTTTATGGGGCTTGTAGCTAGGTCTGACCTGATGGCTGGATGGACCTGTATAACTGTTTCAAGTTTCAAGTCTTCAACCAATTAATCTCACCTAGATTCAGGAACACTTCTCTTAGAATAATCTAAGTCTGTTGCATAAGATAGGGTTTCTTTCTTTTCAATTCCCCTACATGTCTAAAGCCCTTTATTTCCAAAGCCAATCAGAGATATGTTCAAAACTATCAAATTCATTATTCTGTTTCCTTTGGAGTGTTGCCTCCATGGCCATAAATTTTTTAGTCTGAATACCATACAAACATAGCTGTTAAAATTCAACTTTACGATTGATTTTAAATCCTCTCCTAGCTCAAAATGATCTAAATCCTTTTTCTAATTTCTTCCAAAGTCCTATAATTTTCACTCACATCTTACAATTTATTACTCATTTTTTTAAAAATCCTTTCAGATCCTATCATTTAGACAAAATCAAGTATCATTGCTTCAATTGATGCTTCCAACAATTGTCTCTCTTTAAATTGGTGAAGTGAGCAATTAGTTTAGAAGGGGAGGGGGGGAGGAGTTCAGGAATTTGAAACTACTTGGAACAAAGGTAGGTAAAGATCTTATATTGCATATCCCAATCATTCGGATACTCTCAACGCAATTTCTTTGGTTGACTAGGTCAAACAGGAAGTTTGGTTACAAAGGGGTTGAAGCCATTTGTTGTCATTTGATCTCTGTTTGGCTGAGATTTGATCAGTACTGTTTCAGTAGGAATATTTTGTTTTAATCCAGATTTTTTCTGGATAAAGGTCATTCGAATCAACAAGTTTCAGGCTTTCAGCCAACAGCTTCTGGATAGCCAATTATTTTTACATCTTTCAGCCATAGGCTTTCTTGCTGGCAGTTTACAGAGGGGCACCCATGGGTGAATATAAATAGGTAGAATGGAATTACCCGCTGAACATCCCTGGTCCAAATGTCCAATACCAAATTCCTGAATATTGGATACCAAACCATCTCTCAAAATTTTCTTCTTGTTATCTATCATAGATCTAATATACTATTTTATGTTTATATTCTCTCATTGCATTTTTTTTTTTTTTCCACCTTTGTTGTTTATTAGCAAATGAATAACAATTGCTAATATGATTTTTGACATGGAGCAGCATATGAACTTTCCAAGAAAGAAGGTAAAGTTGGAACACCTGAAAGACCTCTTTCCGACCTAGGGCTGCTGAGCTATAGGGGATACTGGACCCGGGTTCTTTTAGACATCTTAAAAAAGCACAAGGGTAACATCTCTATTAAGGTATGCATTTTTCAATCTTTATCAAATTAACAGAAGTTTGACTCTGTGATCCAACTATTTTCTTTTTAGAGGTGGTCATTTATTTAGGTTTTGGACGTTCCATTGAGGTTGTTATCATCCATTTTGTATTCCATAACATTCTATGCAAAAGTCCATTCTTGGTTGGAGACTAAAACAACACCATGTTATGAAATCCTGAAAATTGAATGTATATATACAATGAAATGCACATTTTGAGTTATAAGAATAACAAAATGAAATAATTTTAAATGCCATGTAAAGTATAACGGAATGATTTTTTCTATGGGATGTCCAATTGCCCTCATTTTGTTTTCCATTAACATTTTATGCAAAAGTCCATTCTCATTATGAGTTTGCTTCAAGCTGTTTCAAGTACCTCCATTTTGTTTTCTCATCATTAAATAATCTGTCTTTTCTTGGTCTCAGTGGTTATTTTTCTCGGTTATTGTTTATTTTAACCTTTTTTTTCTTCAATTGTGTACTTCATGCAGGAACTTAGTGACATGACGGCCATTAAGGCAGAGGATATCTTGGCCACCCTTCAGAGCCTAGAATTGATTCAGTACAGGAAAGGGCAGCATGTCATCTGCGCAGATCCCAAAGTCTTGGATCGTCATCTGAAAGCTGCTGGCCGAGGCGGTCTTGAGGTCGATGTTAGCAAATTGATCTGGACTCCTTACAAAGATCAAGGTTGATGTTTCTTATTTCATGTACAGATTTCGGCCTTAGTGCTCTCCATATTAACCTGTACCTTAACCCCACTTCCCTGTATAAATATAGAACTTAGCCATTGGCTTTCTAATACCCTGGTTTAGACACTTCTAACATTTTGTTGTGTATGTATCAACACAAGTGATTGGTATTTTTGTTGCAAAAAGAGATTTTGTAGGCATATTTAAACTACTGATTTTGAATCAGTTTTGCCCTCTCTTATCACGTATACTGTTTATCCTATGAATTAGCTCAGTTTTCTCCCTATTTCAACTATTGATTTTGGATTTCTTCACTCTGTTTCAGCATTAAGCCAAAGCATTACATTTTTATTTTGCCCCAATAAGCTGTGAGGTCCAAGTATTAAGTCTCTAATGCAATTCGGGGGTAGTGGAAATTTTTTGCCACTTTTGTCCATATTACTCCCTCTATTTTCTTCAGTAAGAATTTCAATTGCGCTTACATTCATCACGTGCTTTTCTTCATCCTTCATCCAATTTTCATCCTGTCTTGGGCACCATTTGGATTTTAACTAACATCCAATTTTCAAGCTGTCTTGGGTCCCGTTTTGATTTTTGCCAAAAATCACCTTGGGAGTTTAAAATTTCACTCCATCTGGCTCGAGGGTTAATAGGATGATTGGTCAAATTTGCTCATTTCACTTTTGTCATGATCATTTTTAATGTGAAAATTATAATAGTAGAGATGGTTTGAAAATAATTCTAAAAAGAGACGTAACGACATAATTCTCGCAAAATTAATTCAAATGGAGCCTTATTTGCTTGTTGGTTTTCCTTTGCCGTTTGAGAAAATGTTACATATTTCAACTCTTTCCTATTATAACCTTTTTTTCTACCCTTCACATATACAACATCCAAGGGTTGATTTGACACTTATGGCATTATCCATTATTCAACTATTCGGTCAATTTCGTACCAAACTAAATAATAGCTACTACTATTGTAAAAGTAAGAAGAATAGAATAAAAGAGATAGGAGAAGAAAATGGTGTCTTGCATCTTTTCTTACTTATTCAAGGGGCCTAAGTCCTCCTTTTATAGGCTTACAAGTTGTAAGACAAGCTTGTCCTAGAAGCAAGCTTATCCTAGAAGCTTTGCCAGACAAGCTTGTCCTAGAAGTTTTAAGCAAGCTTATCCTAGAAGCTTTGCCAGACAAGCTTGTCTTAGAAGTCTTGCCAGACAAGCTTGTCCTAGAAGTCTTCAGCAGCAGTGCCCTCTTCAACATAGGTTACAAGCCTTAAAGATATAGAGGTTACATAGGTAGAAGATGGGTGGTCATCCACCAAATTTACAATAACTACTATAAAAATGAAGTAATGAACTCTAGTCAAATTAAAGCCCCGCTCTCTTACGTCTTTATGATAGAAAAAAGCTCTTCCAGACAAGAAATAATAGTAAGAAGAAGAGGTCAGGAAAGGATTCTTTAAGCTCTGTCTGATTTCTGGAAAAAGAAAACGGAAAGGAAAGGAAGGGAAAATTAACTTTTTTTGCACATTTTGAACTTAGTTGGGGCGATTAGTTTTTTAAAACAAACTGTATTTTACAAAATTGGCAAAAATTATGTTTGGCTTCTGAAACCCAAGAAACTTGTCTCATTTTTTTTTTTTTTTTTTTAGGAATAATTGGGTAGAGAGCATATGATTCTCTTCAAAATTACTTATTTTTATAAATTCTTTCCATTTTTCCCCCCTGATTTTGAAATTATTTTCGAGAGTTCATCCTTTCCCAAGTGTCCCCTTCTCTCTCTGCTCTCAATATTTTAATTTTTGCTGAACAAAAATTCACAAATTTAAAATTATGTTTACAGCAAATTATTGACCTTCCTGTAATTTTCTTGACACCACCATTAAAAATTGGCTTTCTTGCAAACCTTTCCAGTTAACCAAACACATGTAAGAAAATAATTTTTTTTGTTGAAGAAGAAGAGGAAGAAGAAGATCAGTCCACTCTCTAGGCTTGTTCTTAATTTGCAATATTTTGAACTAATGAATGCACATTGAATGCCCTTTTCCCTTAATTTTGGCTTCATATTACTGCCAATAACTACCATCAAGAAGAACATTGGTGGCATCTACCAAATATAATTTGAAGAAAATAAAAATAAAAAACAGCTAGAAGATTAGATCTCTGACCATTTTGATAATAATAATAAAAAATTAGATAATTACATATCCTGGTCAGAATCACCTGTAAATAGTGTAAGACAACTTTGAATATAAAATCAACCAATTTTCAAAATTGGGCATTAAAAATAAAGCCATTTAATTACATTCTCTCTCTCATCAAACAGAGGTTGCTTGAAAATATTGATTATTAGGAAGTTGAATCTGTTGAACCTGTAAACTTTTCAATGCAACCCCACCAGACCTTCTCTTCCAAAGATTTACTGCATCGCTCCCTTCATTACGTTGATGTACCCGCTTAATCACCGGCAAAGGAGGATCCAAATCAACGACGCTGATTGAATTTGAACCATCAACAATCATCTCTCCTCCGCCACTGTTACTGCTACTGGTGGTGGCGGCGGTTGTGGATGTGGGGGTGAGGAGATTTTTGCTTGAGAAGAGCTTCTTGAGCTTAAAGTACTTGATAGTATTCTCATCGGAAGTTTTGACGGAGCCAGCGCCGGCGCCAGCGAATCGGTGGAAGGGAGTTGGGAAGCCGGCGACTCTGTTGTTTCGCTTGACTTGACCCATGCAACCGACTTTTGGAGATAAAGGGTCGCCGGAGGAGATGGAAGATGATCGGACTTCTGACCATTTTGGAAGGGTAACGTCTTTGATTGATGGTTTTGAACAGAGCATTGGCAAGAATGAGCTTTTATGATGCAGATGGTTACTGTATTTGCTGCGCATTTCTCCTCTTAATTTGATCCTGTATTCTTGTTCCCTTTCAGAGAGAGAGAGAGAGAGAGAGTACTCTTGAGTCTTGATCTTGTTTCTTTTCAGTCTCCTCTTGATCTTGTTTCTTTTGCAGAGAGAGAGAGAGAGAGAGAGAGAGTCCTCTTGATAAGAACAGGAGATTGAGTTTAGAGAGAGAGAGAATGGATCGGATCTTAATAAGAACAGGGGATTGAGTTTGTCAAATGTTTTTGCATTCTAAGCGCGGAGAGAGAAGAGAAGAGAAGAGAGAGAGAGAGTGCCTTGAGTTTGTCAAAATATAAAGGAGAGAGAGAGAGAGCGCTTATATATACGTACTATAATAATAATATAGAGAGAGAGAGAGAGAGAGAGAGAGAGAGAGAGAGAGAGAGAGAGGAGGGAGTTATAATTGAGTTTGTCAAAGAAATAGGGAATAAACAAAACCAAAGTGGAGTACCTTTGGGACAAGGTCACTCTCTTTATCCCTTAAATAAACTGGGTCAGTCTTGTCTAGTGCAGATTAATTATTGACAACCCCAATTCGTCGAAGTCTCTTCCCATATTTTTATTATTTAAAAAAACACAAAACTGTGTTGCTTGTTGAAGACTGTTTCCATACACACTCTTGAGTCTTGAGGGAGTAGGATAGAGAAAAATCAATGTGTTGGAAAACTATTTCAATTCATATCGCATGAGAGACAGAGAGACCATTATTTTGGTCCCCATGAGGAGTAATTAAACGCATGGCATGCGTACATCAGACCAAAGCAAGCTACTGATCAGTATAATTACAAACAAATGCTTATACTTTTTCCTGAAGCAATAAGCAATGGGCAATGGGCGATGGGCAATCCAATCCAGTGATGCCAAGAATAATTTCATGCACATCCAGTACTGGTAATGAAATCAAAGGTCAGACCCATGTTTTTGTTTTGTAGCAGACGGTTTACATCAATCAATGTTTGTGTAGATATATAATTCAAAGATTGTGACTTGTGAGAAATTTATCATGATGTTTGTAGGGTTAAGCTGTTCCTAACTTTCATACCCAATAAGGAAAATAACTTGCACATTTTATATATATATATATATAGGTGCTATGGTCAAGTGTCTTGCATCGGGTGCCATCTTGTACATCCACTTGTACTGTAAATTTTGAAAAACTGACCGTTGGATTAGATACCCCTATAATATATGTCATGTCTGCCAAAAATTACAATGATCCAACGGTTAGTTTCTGAGAAAACTAACTGCTAAAAAATATACATTTTAAAGAACAAAAAAATCGTAGTTTTTCAAAGTTACATTTTTCAAAAATCAACCGTTGGATCACTGTGATTTTTGGTAGACATGACATACATTATAGAAGTATCTAATTCAACGGTCAGTTTTTCAAAATTTTCATCACAAGTGGCTCTACAAGAAGACACCTGAAGCAAGAAGCATCAGGTGCACATGATATTAGAAGATATATATATATATATATACACAAATGCATGCATCTTTTCATTTGAGGACTTTTCCAATAATTACTTTGTTTATACTAACTAATTTCAATTGGTGATGCTATACATGCTTGATTAACAATTCAACAATGCATGTATCTAGCTTTATTTTCACATGAGAGTCCAAGTAAATGAAATATATATTATATATATTCACTTGTTTATATTTGGAAGCTCAGAACAGGAATAAGTTTCTATCATTCTAGTCAATGGAAAAAAAAAGCCATCAATAGACTTTCGCATAACGGCTTATATGAGATAGAATTCTCAAGTTCAAGCATTTTCTTATATGGTATTTTTTTTTCCTTCATTTGAAATTAATTAGAAGGTAATATGCATTATGTTTGCAAGAGTAGTTACGATTATATATATATATAGAAAAATTCTCTAGTGAGCATTTGCTCACTTTAACTAAAGTGAGCAAATGCTCACTAGAGAAAGTCTATACATATATATATATATAAGGTGGGATTTAAATTCACACCGTCTCTTCAATTCTACTAGAAAATTAAGGGTATTTAACCAAGAATCCCCTAATATATGGGTTGTATACCCAAATTCCCTTATAGAAAACTTAATTTATGAAAGAGATAAATTATATGGCTTATGACAGATTTGCCCTCATTTATACATCCTGATTTTATATTTTTTTTCAAAATTGATTTTTGCCAAAAAAGAATGCATTAATTGCCATATATTTTCAAACAGGAAAATTTATATATTGTATACATTTAATATGATTTTTAAACAAGTAAATTTACCTAACTCGTATACACGTGGTGGATACATATATAGTCATATATCTTCGTACAAATAAATTTATATAAAATATATTGTATGCATCTAATTTGATTTTCAATAAATTCCAAAAAAGAAAAGAAAAGAAAAAGAATTCCAATAATGCAATTCACTTTTAATAGACTCTTTAAGAATAGATATTGAAAAGAGATTAATGATTCAAAATTTGAAATTAAAGTAATTTAAAAAAATTCTGTAAAGAGTTCAATAATCTAAAAATTCTCCATTAATAGTCCCCTATATAGATACAAACTCTAAAAGGAAACCACAACAAATGTAATCTTATCATATAAGGGCAAATTTGTCAATATAAAAATATGGTTGACTTTGAAATATCCTACAAGGAAATCATGGTAAATCTTAGAGGGTGTTAGACTTGATGGTACAGAATCTAAATTATAGGGAGTCCAAATAATTTTCTCAAAAATAAAAGTACAACCGCATGTTTTTTCTCATTGTTTCAAATTAATATGATATTATTATTTTGCCTCCATTTATATAATATTAGAAGTTGGCAAAACCCCGAGGGATAGCTCAGTTGGCAAGGGACCACGCCTCAAGAAGCGGAGGTCCTGAGTTCTACTCGTGCTAAACTCTTGAGGCCACTGGAGGGCTTACCCGGTCGTTAGCTTCAGGGCCCCGGGATTAGTCGAGGTGCGCGTAAGCTGGCCCGGACACCCGGTTATTAAAAAAAAAAAAAAAAATTGGCAAATTTTATGCATTTGTGAGCAATTTTATAAAATTTACATAAGGTAAAATGAATTATTAATATGGGTCAGGATAGTAGCAGTGATGAATAGATTTACAGCCCTGTCCAGTGATGAATAGATTTACAGCCCTGTCTATATTTAAAAAAAAAAATTGTGTAGGAAATCCAATAGTATAACGCCGCGTGTACAATGTGTAGTAATTTCTATAAGACATACTGATTGATGGCCTACTTTTTCTGCTCTATCAACACAAGTAGCTAATCACTGCTTCTCCCCTCTTTGCGTCAAAGGACGGTGGCTAGCCTAATGTGTATGGACCCACAGGGTGGGAACTCCAACGGAGTTCCCATAGCAATCGTCCAATTATGATATACAGTCCCGATCTTATAAGGAAGTTTTCATCTATCTTATCGTTAATATGCTTTTAATGGTATATACATTTAGAAAAATTGACAGTTGAATTAGATTATCTTTTTATAAATATCATGTTTGCGAAAAATTACATTAATCCAATGGTCGTTTTCAAAATACAGATTGTTAAACAACTACAACATCATCCAACAGTAAATACTATTAGAAATTTAATTTTTTTTACAGAATATATTTTGAAAATTGGTCGTTGAATCACTGTAATTTAATTTTAGTGGACATTGCATGCATAAAAAAATTATTTAATCTAAAATTTAGTTTTTTAAAGAAAAATGTTCTAGTGAGTATATGCGCACTTTAAGCTAAAGTAAGTAAAGAATACAAACCCTTGAATTAGAATCTTGAGATGAATCTTCCATTAAGTGAATAAGAATCCAAGGGCTTATGTTATTTGCTGACTTTAGTTAAAGTGCGCATATGCTCACTAGATCACTTCTCGTTTTTTAAAATACATATCCTATAACTCTCACTTGGGATAGGCTACCGATAAGATAAGTAAGGAGGTTTTTACCTTATCATAATTTATTAGAATACATATTTTTATACAGAAATCATAAAACGATCAAAACTTAGATCAAAGTATGTGAAACATTTCATGCGACAGTAGATAAAATCTCTACTTTCATGCACCAAAACTCAGAGCAAATTATGTTAATTATTTAATGTGACAGTATGACAAAACTTCTGCTTTTGTATATTTTTGAAACATATGAAAGAAGAGATTTTATCATACTGTAACGTTAAATGAATGATATAATTTGATCTAAATTTTAATTTCTTTATAATTTTTCTTGTATAAATTTTATTACGAGAGCATCTTTCTGGATGTATTAGACACTCGGATAAAAAGTCTAAAAGTATCTCTAATATTGGGGTGTCATATGAGTTGTCATTACTAAAATTTGGGGTATCCAAATAATGTATTAGAACACATAAGTGACAAAATTTGAAATCGATGTCATTTGGAGTGTCAGATTTTGACTTTAGCATATCAAATGGCATAAATACATTAGAATTGCTTTAAGCGAGCTATTTTTAGAAAAATATACCAATAATATGTTGGTTCAGTGACATATATTAATAATTTTAAAAATAAAAATTAAAAAATTAATAGAATGTTGAAAATAAATAAATAAAATAAAATAAAATTAGATTTATCATATGAATCTAATTCACTTTATTCACTTGAGCTTTTATTTATTTATGTCATCCACGTGTACAACTTTTTTTTGGTTTGAATATTTGGTATAAGGTTAGGAGTAGGTGGGAATGGGGAACCGAGCACATGCACATCACGTGCAAAAGAAAATGTTCTTAAATGGAGATGTATACTTGTCAGCCGACACACATTACATGTCAACATGTGGGAAGCACGTGAATGGTGGGTTTTGGATTTCATGATCTTCTTGGGAGTGCCTTGTTGGCCTATGATGTGGCAGAAACGTACATTGGGTAAGATCTATGTTGAATTTGTCTAACTTGTATTGTCATGTTAACCAAAAAAAAAAAAAAAAAAATTTGAAAAATTAGAATTTGATCTCTTCAATTATCACTGATTTATTAATTGTATTATTATAATTTTAATTCGAAAGCATTGATCCACTATAATTTTCATTCGTGACACTTTTTTACCATTTTCGTTTGATATTTTTATGAACAACAATAATAAACTTGTCATTTTTATATGCAGTATTTATCATTAACTGTTAATGTCTCTACAAAGATACTGATAAAATTTCATGATTTTTTTAGATATACTTTAATTTCTATGAATTATTTTTGCCACACAGTAAATAATTCATGAGAAACAAAATATTTCGAGAAAAATTACATAACTTAAGCAGTATGCTGGTAAATTCATTAACAATATATGATAAATACTGCATGTAAAAAGGGCGAACAAAACACATACCAATATTCATCAAAGAATTAAACGATTGAGTGACAAAAGAGTGATAAATAACACATATGAAAACGATAGGAGTACAATGTTCGTTCAAATTAAAACTATGGTTGGACAGTGCGAAAATCGGTGATATTTAAATGACTCGCATAATGTGTGAATAGCATACTTTTATTTGCTTAATACCAAGTAAGTATTAATCTTATCTGTATTTTAAGACGAAGAGTAATCGCCTATATGAATTAATCTCATTAACAAAACTTAAGATTATAAATAGCCGAGTAGATTCAAGTCAATTGAGTAGTAGACTGTTCAAGTTTAATTTGAAAAATTAATAATTTTTTTATTTTTTACTGTTTAAAAGTAAGATTTGAATTTTACATATTTATCTTACATGCAAATTCAAACAAATCTTTTTGTTTAGTCAATTGAGATCCAAATTCAAATAATTTAAATGTTAATTTAGAGTATTAATTACTCAACAATGCCAACATATTAGAGTGAAAGAGCATTGTAAGAAACTTACCCAAGATTTCTCAATGCACCAAGGTTACCACATGATCCAACATAAAACTGCCAACACCCATGCCATTGCCAGGACTTTTTCTCAAAAATGACCTTTGATTTAAAAAAAAAAAAAAAAAAAAGTTACCAAAAATGTCTTGGTGAGAATTTTTTTTCTTTCAAATATGATCAAGTTTGACATAGTCAAAGTTGACAAGTGGAGCCCAATAGGCCTAATTTGCACTTAAACCTGCTTAAAATTTTGAACAACTTGAAAGATGATAGGATATTGGTAAAAATTTCATACTAATACTAATAGTGATTGTGGCAAAAGTTAGGAAATTCCAACTTTTAACGCAATTACTTTTCATTTGAAAATCAAAATATATTATTATGTGAAAATATGATTTGAATATAATTTAAAAGAGATATGTGAAGAAATAATTTTAATATAAGCTAACGCAAAAGGGCCCTAAATAACGGTTATAAGTCGATTTTTAGTTCCACCTAAGCCCCACTTATCCTGGCGTGAGTTTGACCCGTTCAAATTAGGTCATATTTGAAAAAAAAAAAAACAAAAAAAAAGTTCTTACTAGATCATATTTTGAAAATTTTTATTATCATAATGTCATTTTTTATCAAAACTCCATTGCCAGAGATTGTCTTGACACCCTAACGGAGCATGCTCTAATAAGATGATTGACACCATCTTTTAAACCATGCACGCTTCAAACTAAAGTTACAAATTAAAATAGCTGTCAGGGAGAGAGAGAGAGAGAGAGAGGGGCGACCCAGATCAAGAAACGTAGCTTAAAGACAATATAGAATGGCCCTAGTTTTGTTGGGTTGCAGTACGTACGTGGTCTTGCATTAAAATACAATATATATATATATATATATACATTAGAGGTGCTAAGATCAGGTGCTTGCATCAGGTGCCATCTTGTAGAGTCACTTGCAATAAAAAAAATTTGAAAAATTGACCGTTGGATTAGATACTCCTGTCATGTATGTCATGTCAGCCAAAAATCACAGTAATCCAACGGTTGGTTTTTTAAAAATGTAACTTTGAAAAATTATGACTTTTTTGTTCTTTAAAATGTTATTATTTTTTAGCAGTCAGATTTGTCATAAACCAACCGTTTGATCAATGTGATTTTTGGTAGGCATGACATACTTTATAGGGATATCTAATCCAACGGTCAGTTTTTCAAAATTTACAGTGCAAGTGGCTCTACAAGCAGGCACCTGATGTAAGATGCATTAGTTGCACCTGATATTAACACATCTTATATATATATACACGATTTGGATCTCCTGGGCAACGTCGCCCATGAGCGACTCTACCAATCCCGAAAAGAGCGTGGACACACGGCTGTGATTAAAAGTCAATTTTCAGCGTTGTAGGTTTGTATCGGTTGTGAGATAAATGGGGAGTAGATTAGATTGAGAATTAATTTCCTCAACTGACACGTACTTTTCTCACTCTCCCAAGCAGTGAAGTCAATAACTATAATTGTCTTTCCAATTATCGATAATACTTATAAATATTGGTATTTCTTATCCATTAAATTGAGTTATTCCAACTTAATTGATAATACTTTTTGAATTTAATTTAATTTCTTGAGTCAAATAAGCTAAATTAATATATAATATTCATTTAACTAGTTTTCAAATTAAAATATTTAATAGTATTTAAATTAAAACTATTAAAAATTAATTTTTTTTTTGACACAGCAATTATTATTTCTAAATTAAAACCGGTCATACGCATGCAAAGCATTAGTGATTAATAATGGAACGAGCAATATGATAATTGAGGATATAAAAATTAGCCAAAATCATTGTGTGTTGTTAAGCACTTATTATCGATATGCATAAATGGTCATATGCATATTGAAAGCATTAGCCAAATTAAGCACTTATTATCGATAATTCCAATTTACAATTTTCCTTAATAGTCAATTTTCAAGCCAAAGCCATTCTCCAAAGCTGAGATCTTACATTTACGATAATAGGTACAACAATTATCGATAACTGTGATTTTCAAGCTAAATGGATCAAATCAGCAAAAATATTATCGATAATCCTACTTTATTATTATCGACAATAATAGTAAGTGTGAGGTATTGTCTGGCATTTGCAAGCCAATTATCGATAATACTTGAGTTGTGATGAGAACAGATAATTGGAAATCCAATATTATCGATAATCCAATTATCGATAATGTTTACTTCTTGAAGATAGCTTCCTGGATTAAAAATATTAGGTAATTATTTTCAAAACTATAGAACAACTTTAGTGGCCTATGTTTGTCTCAACTTGAAATTGGTGGTAATTAATTGGTTATGGTGGGTGCTACTTTCTCTCTCTAACGGTTGGCCAACTCACTAAGGTCAGTAGAGTTAATGCACTTTTGTCCAGCCTTGGGCTAGCTACTGCCAATGGGCCAGAAATGTCAATGCACCACCTAATGCAGGTGCACATTTTTTTTCCTAAATTGCTTGCTTTGCTTCATGTTATGGTGACTTAAGACTCAGGGCAGTTAAAAGTGAATTACTTGCCAAGGACTCACACTCAGATCTTTGTGAAGCTTTGTTAGGCTCATTCATCAACCAAATATGATAGCTTGAATTTCTCAACCAAATATAAAAATTAAATATTTTAATGTGAAAACTAATTAAATGAATATTAAATAAGTACTTACAAATTGACTATTATCGATAATTGTAAATAAGTCTCAGCTTTGGTTGCCCGGGCAGCTTTGTCTTTAGCCAGTTCAGAGAGTAAGATACTTGAAGCACTGAATGATTTGCAAAGTATCTGCCAAAGGACACGATACAACAGAGTCGTCTTTGGCAACCTTGGAATGATATTGTTGCTCATTAAGTTTCTGGAACACAAAGTCAGAATGGTGAGATGTGCAACATTGGAAATATTACATCAGTTGGCAGAAGAAGATGATGAGAGCAAGGTTTAAATCAATCCTATCTGGCCTGAGCCTTTACAATTTTTTATGAAATGATCCAAAATAACAATATATTCACTGCAAATCCAAATCCTAATGGCTGGAATACATTCTATAAATTTTCTAATAGAAATTGCAAGTGGGGTTGGAAGGAAATAAATTTTGTGCCCTTCGGTTGTATGAATAAATGAAGGCCTGCCATTATCATCAGGTACAAAAATTCCCTAGCTTTTTCAAAGCATAAATCTTCCTTTTTCCTACCTTATGGCTTGAAAATTGACTATCGATAATTGACTATCAATAATAAGTGATTACATCACTTGATTTTGGCTAATGCTTTGCATATGACCGCTAATGCTTTGCATATCGATAGC
>JAESVK010000823.1:701520-805760 GCA_017140935.1 Hamamelis virginiana
TAAATACTATTAAATATTTTAATTTGAAAACTAGTTAAATGAATATTTTATATTAATTTAGTTTATTTAACTCAAGAAATTAAATTAAATTCAAAATGTATTATCAATTAAATTGGAATAACTCAATTTCTTGTGTAAGAAATACCAATAATTATAAGTATTATCGATAATTGGAAAGCCAATTATAGTTAATGACTTCACTGCATGCGAAAGTGAGAAAAGTATGTGTCAGTTGAGGAAATTAATTCTCAATCTAACCTACTCTTCATTTATCTCACACTGACACAAACCTGCAACATTGAAAAGTGACTTTTAATCACTGCCGTGTGTCCACGCTCCTTTCGGGATTGGCGGTGTCGCCCAGGAGATTTGGACTATATATATATATATATATATATAGTCTATGGGAGTAGTGTTTTGTTTGTACAGATCCCAATGCTACTACCAGCATTTCCCTTATTCAATGGAAGGATTAGGTCAAACAAAGCCTCGGTGCCTTCACCAGTGGTGACCAAAAGGGCAAGTAGCTGATGACGATATAGCATAGGCTAGTTTACCTATTCTAAATGTACATAGCAAGGTATCAGGCATTTTTTTTTTTTTTTTAATAATTTTTTGTTTTTGTCAAAAGGCAAGGTTTCAAGTTTGGTTGCATTATAAAATGACTTTATTAAGTCACAAGGACCCAATCAACATATATAGGATTTTTTATTTTGTATTTTTCTAAGAAAAATTGAGTTTTGACTTGTGGTTCAAGTTTCTCTCATTATAAGATGATGTTATAAGATGATGGAGGTTCTGAATTATATTGCTCATGGATGGGAATTGGTCCATTTATTGCTCCATTCCTCATTAACCACTAACTCTGCTGATGTATATATATTGATTGAAAAAAAAAAAAATTAATGAGGTGAGTTTCGAATTTTACTATGGTAAAAATAATACTCTATAATAATTAAGTCATTAGGGCTTATTTAGAAATTTAGAAATTTTAATCTTGTTTGGTTCACTCCATTAATGTATTTTTATTACATAAATCACTCACAAATAAATTTTTTTTAAAAAAAATTGTGCTCGTATCTTGCTTTTTATATAAGATGTTCCAACTAAATTTACAGAATAAAGTGACTTATCAAAAGGTCATGGAAAAATAGAAGGTGTCAGTTAGCTCGCCAATAGAGGTCTCTCAGTGGTTGTACCACAGACTTGGCTTCAAGTCCCGCCTTTATCAGGCTATATGGAGGATTTAAAGGTAAAGAAAGGGCTACCTCCTATTGTGTAACTCATAAGTCGCTTATGAACAAAAAAGAAAAAAGATATGAAACAATACGAAATTAAAATTGATCAGCCTAATCATTAGCTCGGTTTTTCTATGATTTGATATTAGAAAAGAAAATATAGAAACCAGCTTGTGTGTAAAAACCTAAATGAGCCATACAATTAACTAGACAAAATGTTTCATAAATTATTTAGTTGTGGCACATTTTCAAGCTTGAAATGTGCTTGAAATAATTCCTCTATAACGGCCATGACTTGTCAAGTTTTCAAGCTTGAAATTCAAATGACAAACAAGCTGCCGGAACAATTTTCTTACTAAAAAGCTTAAGTTATTTACAAACAGTTTGATTTAGGTGACATCTACGTTTAGAAGTATAGACTAGATTTCTTCTTTACGGTTGCTATTATAGACTTTTATTTTTCAATAGGGATGACAATGACTGTAGCTAGCTATACTGAAAATGTCATGCTTGACAAAACAAACATTAGGTGATCACATGACAGCAAGCAAACTTGCTCAACTTTATCTTGGTTTTTTTCTTTGCTGGTGGTTGAACATTATATATATATATATAACTTGCATGCCAAAAATCACAGTGATCTGACAATCGATTTCTAAAATACAGACTATGAAAATTTATGATAATATCTAATGGTCACAGTTTTTCACAGTCTGTATTAACCGACTGTTAGATTATTGTGATTTTTGGCATGCATAACATACATGGAAAGAATATCTAATCCAACGGTCGGTTTTCCAAAATTATCATCTTACATTGACTAAAAAGACAAGTTCTCATACAAACAAGTCCTCATAAGAAAATTAATATATATATATATATATATATATACAGTCATTCTATTATAAGGCCGGCCTTGCATAAGGTTATGCAAGATCGGCTCCACATCTCCAATTTTAGAAGACAGTTCGTAAAACTGACCGTTGGATTAGATGTTCCCCCTCTGTATGTCATGCCTGCCAAAAATCACAGTAATCCGACGGTTGGTTTTTGAAACAACTGACGTTAAGAAAAATGGTGATTTTTTCAAGAACAAATAAGTTGCATATTTTCACAATGGCATATTTCAAAAACCAACCGTCAGATCACTGTGAGTTTTTGCAGGCATGACATACAGAAGGGAAGCATCTAATCCAACGGTCAGTTTTACGAACTGTCTACTAAAATTGGAGATATGGAGCCGACCTTGCATAACCTTATGCAAGGCCGGCCTTATATATATATATATATATATATATGCGTGTGTGTGTATCAAAATTCTCTTGGTATGAATTTTCTTTGTGTTAGTTTAGAAGTTTGACTTTTAATTCGTTACGGGCGAGTAAACTAAGTTAGCTATGCTGATGATTTGTTTATCTAGTAGCATGTATCCTCATATTTAAAGAATTTTTTGAATTCAAGCACATAGAAGCGCATAAATATACATTTATTAGGTAAGGGTACGTTTTTATTGTTTGAAGGAGGAAAAAAGCTTAGACCCACAAACTAGGAAGTAAATTTTAAAAGAGAGGCTTTAATTGGTTGCTAGCTTTCCCATGTTTACCATGAGCTCTCTCTTAACATTATAACATTCATGGCACATTCTCTACACCGTGCCTAATTTTTGTTTTTGGGTTACAAAATTTCAGGTCTGATTGTTAATATTTTGGATACATAGGTGAATGGAATTTTTTTTTTTTTTTTCCCCATGATAGGTGAATGGAAGTTAAAAGAGCAACAATGGTAAGCTTTGTTGGGAGAAAAATGTCAGACTTGAGTAGGCAACATGGGTTTCAAAGAACTCGTAGCATTTCTCTTTAAGGTCCATGGAGAGAATAAAATTTAGCTAGCCAAACTTCACAAAAATTCCCATAGCGATGAGTGTGTTCTAATTTGCAAACAGCATTCTCTGGACAGATTGTGAATTTAGTGCTGTAAACGAACTGAGCATAGTTGCTCAAAAATAAGGTTTGAAAGTATCTAATTTTTCTTACTAACAAGTTCAAACGAATGATCAGTTTATCGAGTAAAATTCGAGATTATAAAAAATATTAGTGAGCTTACTAGATTTGTAGATTTGAATAGCTACTCGAGCTTGGTTTGATAAATTAACAAGTTCAAAAATAATATTTGAATTTTGCTCATTTATTTTATAAGCGATCTTAAACGAACATGCTGATCATGAGCCAATCCTAAGCAACTTTGGTTTTCTCTTACAACCCTAACCCTAGCTATGATGAAGTTAAGGAAGGGGTACTCTCAGTAACAAAGACAATAGGCTCCTGCAGCTAGACTAAAGCTCAATATTCCTCTTTTTCCAATCTAAATGCTACATTTCCCTCCTCTTTTAATTTCAATTTATCTCACCACATTTCCTTTTTATACATTGTGAAAAAAAAAAAAAGACATTATGATGATCGCTAATGCTACGCAAGGTACAGTTATGATGATTCCTCATTCATCAAGAGAAAAGGAAAAATGGAAATAGCATATATGGCCACAATTACATTGAAAATCTAATAAACTTCTACACATTAGCATGTTGAGGAGAGTAATCATTGGGAAATCTCATCATTTCTCCCACCTTGAGGTAAAAATGCCTCATCTTGGGACAACTTGGACTCTAAATTTTCAACTTCAGAAAGGGGAACTCCACTTAAACCATTACTACTACTACCAACATCTTCTTTTTGTGTCTCATTGTCGTTCGTATCTTCTGCTCTAGAATTATCTTCGGATTCTTTCACAGTTTCGGCATGGCTTTGGGCTCGAGTTTGTGAAGTGGACAAAGGATGAGATGGGGTCGAGACGGCCAATCCTTTGGAAAGACAAACATACTTGAAAACAAGTTGCTTGTAATTATTTAGCAAATCGTCTACGTCATTGACTGTTAGATCACCAACATGGGCAAACAAGTACGGGTATTCCTGAAAGACGGCACTTACCTGATCCTCCTTCAGAAGCGTAGCCGCCCCTTTATTCTCCAAATCTGAGATGGATGGAATTTTTGCAATCGATAACTGGGGTTGAATTGTAGGATCCTTTTCCTTCTTAGAATCCAAAGATTGTTGTTTGGGTTCTGCTCTAGGAACATGTCCTATATTTTTATCACTTTGATTGGACGGAACTTCTGCGTCAACTGAAAGGCTAGACAGAAGTGCTCGAGCAGATTCCATGTTATCGTCGAACTCAGTTTCATCCATTGAAAGGGCATTTGCATCAATGTTTGAGATGAAAGACTCTGCAGAGAGCATGTTTGTGAAAAAATAGGCTGCTTCTGCAACTAATCGGGTTTCACGCCTGTACCTCTGTATGTACAAAAGATTTGAGTGCAACTGTGGAGGGTTTGCCTGCATAACATAGTTTTGCAAAGCAATTATGTAAACATAACAGGCGAAGTGTCAAATTTTATGTGGACATTAACCAAATGAAAACTTAAAGAAAAAAAAAAAAAAAAAAAACTAAAGAAATTAAGTATGGTAACGGTTAGGTGCAAATGCAGCATTTATCAATGTTACCAAATTCAGGCATGGCATTATAAAAGAATAAGACTATCGCTTGGCCATGGACACAACCTGCCATTTCAAAAAAATACCAAAATATGATTTCATCTCCGACTAACAAGTTCCGATAGTTTTACTATGTCCATATAATGCCAAAAACCTGAAGAAACTCTTACACCCACAATTTCAAGAAATAAGTTAGAAGCATGTATGGTGAGTAACAAGCAGAAGCAGTAAAATTTATAGGAGTTAAAAAGTACCCAACCAATACAATAGGCAATAATAAACACGTAAACAATTATCCATGGTACTACTAACACTGCTACAAATTACCATCACACCAAATTTTCGTTAACGCACAATCAATTTCTAAATGCCTAAACACTTATCCAGAAAGTGTTCATAAACTATAAAATGATATCAGCAAACTAATACATCAAAGAGGGTACACTAAAATTGTACCATAGACTTTCACCCAAAAATAAAAAATTTGCTCCAAAGACCTATGACAATGAATATGTTAAAGAAAAAACGATGCTATCAAATTCCAATGACAGGATACCAGTAAATTATTCAATAATTAATACACAAGAGAAAACAAATAAACATATTAGAACGTCTATTAACCCCTTCTAAAGAAGCTTTTAATGCCTCAAAAACTTGAGCATTTCTCTCTTACAAAAACATCCAACAAAGAAGCAAAAGTAGCATTTTTCCACAACTCCAATTCCTTTTGCATCAAGATTTGGTGTACCAAGGATACAACAATGCCAAAAAGGACAGGAGGAACCACCCCATAGAATGCAAAATCGCACAAATATCAAAATCAAATAGAGCAGACTAGAAGGTGATCGATTGATGTGGTCATTCTTTAACATGATACATCCATTTTTAATTAACTAATGACCCAGGCTCTAGAGATGTATAAACCACAGTCAGGATTATTTTTCAAAACTTCTGTCCACACAAGGAATGAAACATTGATGGCACAGGAAATTCCAAACTAGTAAACATGGAAAAGAGCCACTGCCAAAATCAAACAAAAATGATAAAATACAATCTTTGCCAAGGTCGAGTTCCTGTTCGGATAATCCAATCTTGGGCTACAACTACAAAGCTGTTGCTCAAATTTTCTCTATAAAGCCAATCTTCCCAGTCTTGAAGATTTCCACGAAATACTGAGCACCAGACAACGTCAACCTTTGGATTTGTCAAATCATTCCTAATTATGGTTTATTTATTCAACGCATATTCTAGTAAGCTTTGTAAAGGGATGGTTGTTACACCAAAAAATATCTTAACTTAAAATTTCATTCTCCGCATTACTGACCAAAAATCCGACAGTCCTTCCAAAACCCTCCATGAGCTTAGAAATACTTTTCCACAGCCCACACCCATAGATGCCACCCACTTCAGTGAATGACCAACTAAATTTCCTCTCACCACCAAGAGAAGAAGGAGGCTTATGTTTTTTTTTTTTTTTGGGGGGGGGGGGGTTTGTTAAATAAGAACAAATTCTGTATCAAAATAATCCATCCTACATTATTCCACAATATTTTTAATGCGTCATTACTTTTTCCTTTCCCCCTTTTACCAGATAGGAAACTCAAGATAATTCAAAAGTCTAGCTAATAATTGATGTCTGAAAGTTGAGAAACCTGTAATAACTTTATGAAGTGGATTTTAATCAGACAAACCCAGCAAGGGGAAATGAGCTCAAGATAAGAACAAGATGAACCTCATAAACCCAACAAGAAATAAGGAAAGGAAAGGCGAATTTTCATCCATTATGGTTTTGCACCAAGGACATTACTCAGCCCCTACCCTTTTGCATTTACTACTAACTATATATGAACTTACCATAGGTATACTGAAAGAGTTCCAATGACGCAAGATATTTGCACATGATCAATGAAACTAGAATTCGGGTAGACAATATATAAATTAGAATTGTGAGGAGAGATGATTAGTAAGGACCTATCTTGCACAGGCAAAGTCACTACCCACCAGAGATGCAATCAAACAACACTCAGACATGTCGACATAGCAAATTTTAATATGATAAGACACGAACAAGACAAAGACGTGACAAGTAAATATACAAATATACATACACGCTATTACATAAAATTTTGAAATATGTGGAAAAGTCAATATATTTTCCTCAGCAATGTCAATGCTTAATAGATTAAGCACCAATGCCACAAAAGGAACCCAATGAAAGGACTAAGCATATTATATGGAATCAAATACTAGGATATATGGCACCTAGAGTAAAATATTACCAAGTAAATCAGAGTAATCATGTAAAAATATATTATTGATCTTACCTTTAAAGTAACAAAAATCAGCACAGGAAGAAATTCATCTGCACCAGGAGGATTCTCATTGGAAGCAATCGAAGCATGGAACAATAAGTTATTGATAACCTTGCAACAATTGAGGATGCAAGCAAGCTTGTCTCTCGGTGCCTTGTACATATTGATCTTTTGCAGCTCTTTCTGTGCAAGCTACCAAAATGGAAGCAACAGTGCAGAGGTAAGGCTTCCCATAGAGGAAACAGAGGCAAGAGTAATACCATTATTAGCCACTTCAAATCATGGTTGGTAATTGTCACTAATAGGCATAATAGAAGCATACTTGAAAGCTAAATATGTATCAGTCACTATAATCATACTACTATGTAAAAGTAAAAGCATTTTTTATTTTTTATATACATTTTTAAAATACATTAAATTATCACTCCATTATATATACAAGCACCATCGCATTCACATGTCACGTCGCTTCACCATCTCACTCACACTGCTTCATTTGACTCTTTCATATGTGAAAGTACCATCTCACTCATATGGTTTCTTTCGATGCCAAATTCTCCGTCGCTTACAGAGACAGATATAGTTTTCAAAGCCCAACACCACTTGCATCAAAGGATTTATCTTTTTTATATATAACTTTTTAAAACAAAAATTCTATTTTTAAAATTACATTAATTACAACTTTCAAAAATTTCATAAAGACGTGTCTATGCATGATAAAAGTACAATGTTCAAGGAGCATGACTTGAAAGCCAAGACTCTTGGCCCCCAATAAAATACCACAAAAACAAGGAATAACAAATTTAAACTGTAAGTCCCCTAGAGAAGATTCAAAATGAGGAAGAAAGCAAATTGTCCACAAATGCCAGAAAATCAGCCAAGGAATGGTGTGCAAGGAGTAAAGGCATTTGGTATGGATTACATGGTGCTTTTTTGGGTTGCAGGAATTTTTCCCTGTTTTGCCAACCCACAGTATCTACCTAGACAATCAAAAGAAGAGATGGAAAAACACAGACATTTGACAGTCACAAAGCATACCCTCCACAACTGAACTGTGGAGATGTTAAAATGCCTGTTGCATAAGATTGCACTTTAAGGGCAATTGGATCTCTAAGAAATGACGGATGCGTGTCCAAAAGGCAAGTGATTACCTCCTCCCTTTCAGTTCCCCTGTCTCTTACAGCCGATGTATCATTGGCTTCTTGTGGTGCTCTTATCAAGCCTATGCTTTATGTATAAAACTCATAGTTGGTTTAGAGGAATAGCTTTAGATCTGTCAATAAGAATAGAGTGGCATATTATCAGCCACATCTTTACCATGTGGCATACTGATTTCAAAACGGGGAGGAGAGCATCATTTAAGGAGTTATATCTTTAGGATGGGATTATGGGAAATGCTACTCTTCATCAAAAAAAAAAAAAAAAAATTGAGGAGGAAGAATAGTATGGATGCATCAGTAATCCATCGCATGACCGTCTCATCACATGGTGCACGTGGATTGAAAGGAACCCCACTGGATTAGGGCCCACCAATATATATATATATATATATATATATACAGAGGTGCTGTTATCAGGTGCCCTCTTTTAGAGCCACTTGTTGAGCATATTTTCGAAAACTGACCGTTAGATTTGATGCTCCTTTCATGTATATCATGCCTGCAAAAAATCATAGTGATCCAACGGTTGGTTTCTTAAAAAACCAATTGTGAAAAAAGGGTGACATTTCAAAGAACAAAAAAGCCATAATTTTTCAAAGTTATATTTTTTAAGGAACTAACCGTCGGATCACTGTGATTTTTTGCAGGCATGATATACATGAAAGGAGCATCAAATCTAACGGTCAGTTTTCGAAAATATGCTCAATAAGTGGCTCTAGAAGAGGGCACCTGATGCATCTTGCATCAGGTGCACCTGATAACAGCACCTCTGTATATATATATATATATATATATATATATGATTCCAAAGTATAGGTTCCTTTAATTTATGCACTTGAATTTCAACCATTGAATTCAAAATTCAGAAGTAAAGTGCATGGATGATGGGGATTCACACTTCAAAATGAAATGGAAGGATCTTAATTGATGTGTGATGAGATGTGCTTCACTATGTTTATTTTATATACCTTGAATTGATTTCCATGATGCATAATACTGCTCAATTAGGTTATTAAGAGTATGTTTAATTTTCCTTGAAGAAATAAGGGACCTGTTTTGTTCATATTTTTAGAAAAGAGTCTTTGTTTTAGAAAATTTCAAATTTCATTGACCAATTTTTCTTAAGCATGCGAAAATGAGCAAATGGATAACGACTCCTTGATGTTTGCAAAGTTAGATTATGTCATTTTGATTATTGTGTTGTTACACAAGTAAAATGCAGCTATAAACTGTAGGAAACATGTTGCTACATTTACAAATGATACTACAAGTATTGAGATAATATGCACATTATTAACCGATTGCATACGCAAACACATTCAACACACGTGGTTTTACCTAATCCCAATAAATATGCATGAATGAATTGGAAAGCATGTAATATGAAAAAACTTTCAACGCACGATCTAGTATATCCACCAAATAACTTAACCTAGTCAAAATTAGACTTTTAATTAAGTCAAGATGCCTATTACGTCAATAATAGTCCAATGAGTTAACTATCTATAGGGAGCAGTATTCCATGTACCACCGGCAATAATAATAATAATAATAATAATATATGAATTTCTCCACTCACCAACCATGATGTTTCGTTTTGAAAAGTTGGCTTGATATCCAAATTTTCTGGCCGGATGAATTGTTGAATTAAAGACATCTTCTCATAAAGTTGGTCATCAAGTTTTACATCATCTGGAAGTGAAGCAAATACACGGGTAAATAACTTTGTCATGACATACTTCTCCAGTCCCTGTATTTTAAAGGAAGCCAAAGGTAAATATATCAACATAAAAAAGAAGGATGATCCACTAGCAGCACGAATTAGTAGGAGAAAAACACTTAAACAAACGCATAAAGATAATAAATGGCTGCCTGGTGGGAATGAAATGTCGCGGTAGGTCCTCTCATCTGGGAATTGGATCGCGGTAGGTCCTCTCATCTGGGAATTGGATTTATGAGGTCCATATTTTGGGCAAAGTCCAAGTTTCTCTTTCTTTGGAATAAATCCCCCCCCCCCCTAACACACACACACACACACACACACAAAAGGAACATTAATAAAAAAGGAATAAACCTTTGCATTTTCCTTTATCATTCTTATGCAATCTTTTTGTCCGATTATTACTATTAGCTACAAAGAAACAGTTCTCTTGTCAATCGAAATCAAGATTTTAAGACAAAATATTGCCAAAAAATTATCTAAAATGCTGCCTTCTGAGAACCTTCTTTAATGTCTCTCATGCATACTGTCATAAATAAGATGCAGAAGAGCAGAAAAAATAAATAAATAAATAAATAAAACTAAATCCTATAAAGAGATGCAATAGGGAGAAAATGTTAACTCACTTCACCAGCACTCTCTAGCTCCTCCTCTGAACAACCAGCCCAAAGAGGATGAGCCCTGAATGCCGCTTCCATCTGGGCAAGGAAGTCCTGAACAGCAGCACTGTCCCTTTCTGGATCGGGAGCATTGTTTGAAAATGTTACAACAAAACTGCCATACAAAATGCCACACTCAAAACATTGAACAGGATTACCTTGTAAAGAATAAATTACAGTTCTCTAATCTACTAATAAGAAATATTCCTTTTAGGACAAAAACAACGACATGTCAATTGTTGTAACATAAAATCAGTACCATGTCCATTTCAATAGTTCAAACTTTAGTAGGCAATAATACATAAGGTATTTTGGTAACCTGGAATACTATACAGGTATTCCCATTACCGGATTATAGGTAAAAGGTGTTTCATGTTTGTACCCTTAACAAAAATTTTGATTATTAATAGGTTTTTTATAATCACATGTGGTAGGCAACAATGAGAAGGGCAATGTGACACTGCCCCACTTTATTGTTTAACATTATGCCAAACAACCACTGGCCTCGTAGCTAAGATGGTATCCCTTCCCCTTCTCAAAAGGAGAAGATAAGGGGTTCCAAAAGTCAACCCCATAATCTTGGGGGTTAAAAAAAATGGGATGGGACTTGGGAGGGACCTAGGTTCAGGATTCTTACCAAAAATTACTAATAATACTGACATTGTGCCAAAAAACTAGAAAACACACATTTGGGTGCATGATTATGAATTGAATATATGTGTGTGTGTGTGTGTGTGTGTGTTCAGCACCTGACTTATTTAGGCGCACTATCGGATGTAGCAATATGAATTTTCTTTTTCTATTTTTAGCATTTTTCTATAAAAGACAATTATCCATCCAATTTAATGCTTGACTAAAGGCCTAACCTCTCGAAAAGTTTTGTGATTCTGTCATTAGTACACTTTTCAACTGTGAATCAACATTCTCTTAGAAAAAGAATCAATCAAACAGGGCACAGTTTTATGATAGTAGCGTTATAGCAATATCGAAAATCTGTGCAAATTCCCAACAAGAGCATATACAAAGAGCATCAGCAGAATTACCAGAAATCGCGAGAACACAAACACAGAGAGAGAGAGAGAGAGAATTAATATATACACACACAAGGGCGACGCTATGTGGGGTTGAGGGTGGGCAGGTGCCACCCCTCAATTTTTTTAGGAAAAAAATTTATACCTTATGATTTTTAAAAATTTTGAATATGCCTCCCTCAAATTTTTTAACCCCTTCATTTTATTTTTTTTACCCTTCTCCTTTTTTTATTTTCCCCTCCTTATAAAAGTCCTAATCCCATCCCAATTCTTCTCATTTGACCATTCCTTTCCAAACTTGGGCCCGTATATATTAACTCTTCTTAAAGTTATTTTTGGAGCTTAAAATTTCCACTTGATCTAAGAGATAGGATGATAATTTGTTTTAGATAATTTGAGAGGTGATAGTATATATGGACGTCAAAATTTTCATACTAAAAGAGATGGCAACAAAAGTTAGGAACCCCAACTTTTGTTACATTAATCATTTTTAGTATAAAAATTTTGATACGTGAAAGCATAATTTGGCTATAACTTTAAAAATATATGTAAAGAAATAGTTTTCCAAAAGTGATTTTAGAAAAATAAATGAAAATGGGCCTTTAGTGCTTTACATAATCAACGAAGCACACTGGTGTCCTTCATGACAGCAGATAACCAACAAGTGTGTAAAGATTGTAAACAATCAATTGTATAACAAAATGGGAGATCAAGCCATGAATGATAGCTTAGTTTTGTTTATTGAGAGAGGTATTTGATAGTAATATATCATAGCATTGATAATGAAGCAAACATACAAAGCTTTCAAAAGATCGGGTCCCAGAACAATTATAAATGTATTGAATTGAAATATAATTTGGGAAAATGATACTTCACCCACATTTTTCCATCCACCTCAAATAGACCAATGTTCTTCATGATATTGAAAGAATAAAAATATCGCATTTATTGACGTGAACCAAACATCAAATGCCAACTAAGGTGAGTGAAAAAAGGTGTGTGAAATAACATTGCTTGTTAGTTTGTCAAATAGCAGTGCATTATAAATTTTCAATTTTTTTCTACCCAAACCTAACATGATAAAAAAATTTGAACAAAAGTGTTTCAATTTTTTGAATTGAAACAAAGCATTAACAATAAATTAAAGTTCGCCTCTCCTGGACCAAATTTCTGGCGTCGCCCATGATAGAGAGAGAGAGAGAGAGTAGGGAGAGAGGGAGGGATGACCTTTTGATGGCTTTGACGAAATCAGCAGCGGAAGGATGTCGCATCCGTTCGAAGAAGTCGTGCAAGGTGAGAGGCGCCGTTGACGAACCCAACACATCTGCGTTCTCCATTCGCCGCCGTCGCCCACGCCGGAAAAGACAAACGGAATCTGAGTTTCCGAAGAAACGTAGATCAGATCGACCGACAGTTCGAGACTAGAGATGACTGTAAATTCTATACAGGCAGAGAGAGAGAGAGAGAGTATACGACTGGACTACGGTCTACCAGCTGAGTGGCTGATATACTAGCATGTCTTATGCATTCGTTCCAGGAGTAAGGATCAAGTCTACTCAGCGGAAATAAGTTCTGCTGATATACCGACATGTCTTATGCATTCATTCCAGGAGTAAGGATCAAGTCAACTCAGCGGAAATAAGTTATATTCACTAGAAGGCTATAAATCACTGTAGAATGCATATTTTGAAATATTAATTATTGGATAAGATACCTTAATTATAGATGTCGTGCATGCTAAAAATTACGGTGATCAAATATTCACTAGAAGGCTATAATTATAGATGTCGTACGTGTTAAAAATCATGGTGATCAAATATCAAAATTTTAAAATACAGTTATGAAAAATTGTGACTGCGGAAATCTGTCACAATTTTTCTTAGTAATATTACTGAAAAATTACAAGTCAAGACTCAAGATAGCACGTAGCCCAAAATAGTATGGGTTAAAAGAAAAAGCATAAAAAATGATTTTTTTTTTTTTTTTTTTTTTTGGGCGTTTTAAAAATTTTTTTTGTTTAAAAAAAAAATTTTTTAAAAATTTTAAAAAAAAAAAAAAAAAACCAAAAAATTAATGAGCACCTTCAAAATACTTTTTTTTTTTTTTTCACACTGAATGGATAGAATTTACCATTTTATTTTTATGTTTTCTCAAGTGAGACTCCACATTATTAGATTAATTTTTCTATTTCAGTGCGGTTAATATATAATTTGCCTGAAGTTTTATAATTAAATTAAATTGTGTTGAAAGATATAGCACTGTTCTTTTCCAACTCAGATTAACATCTAGTAATCTAATAAGTTCTAAAGTTTGATTAAATTATATAGCATGAAACGTGACGATCCACATCAATAGACCATGTGAGTCAAATTTTTTTAAAATAATATCTAATTTTTAAATAAATTAATCAAAAATAATGCAAGCTAGTGTTTTCACTGAGTTTTTTAGTATTTTCACTGTCTTTTTTTTTTTTTTTATTTTGTAAAGCATTTTTAGTGTTTTCACTATCTTTAACTGAGTTATGAGTGTTTTCACTGAGTTTGGACTGTTTTCACTATCTATTTTTTTCAGTGTTTTCTCTTAACTATTTAAAAAATAATAATAATAAAAATAAAAATAAAAAAACCAATTTCTCAATCATGATTAAAATCAAAATTGTATCACTGATACTATAAGTAACCAAGTTTTATTCTTTTTTAAGTAACCAAAATAGTTTGGAATCCATTAGAAATCCTTGGCATTTGCATTATTTAATTAATTTTTTGGGTCCCAGTAAGCCAACATAATGACATGGTATCAACATGATGGGCATGTCTTGAGCCTGGCAGCTGATGACCTTTGGGCCTAAATTTAATGGCTAGAGAGTCAGAGCCCAATGCCTATCCTGTAAATTACAGATATGGAAGAGGGCAAAAAATTGGTTCAAAAGGAACAAAAACATCAGTTCAAATAATTACCTAAGCAAAGCCTTATGTGCATGTCACAAAGTCACATACAACACCCGAAATTCAAAATTGGTTCAGAAGGAACAAAAACATCAATTCAAATAATTACCTAAGCTTGCAAGGCTGCAAATTAAAGTAAAGCCTTGTGTGCATGTCACATACAACACCCAAAATTACATTTTTAACTCCAACATGAATAACTTAATGTGTATAAATACCCTAATATCCTCCCATGCCCAAAAGAAAAGAAACAACAGTACATGTCAATCACAACCAGCATTCTCAAATCCACTCCGAAGCTAAGCAACACCCAGCAATCCAAGAAAATGGTTTCCATACAATCCATGCACTGGTTCTAGCTTGATCACCAACTCTTTGCAAAGGCAATAAATTGGCTATATATATGGATCGCACCTATATGCATTTCTTTTTCTTTATGTGAACTCTCTCTCTCTCTCAAAAACTGCCTCCGCCCTTGTAGCTGACTGCAAAAGAATGGTCACAATCTCCTTGTTTGCCCCAAAAAACACATTGTCTCTCTCTCTCTCACTTCACAAAAACTAATTCAAAAAAGAGCACTCCAAACAGCTCCATCCCCTTCGCCACACCTTGCATGAACTTCTTTGATCTTGTCCACTGACTTGCAAATTCCACTGCAGCTCCAATCAAATGACGCAATGCATACGTTACCTGCTTGCGCCTTCCATTCACAATCTGCAGACACAGAAACACACACACACTTGCAGAAGTTAGGAAGAGGAATTCCACCCATGAAGAATGTTATGAATAGTTTCAGTCTTTAATCCGAGTGCCCAAAAACTCAATAAGAGCCTTTATTCTGACATAAAAAACTTGCAGGTACAAAATATGACCCAACAATATTATTTAGGTCCAAATGTCCAAACCTAGGATTAATGAGTAGCAATAGTTTAAAATAATTAGATGATAGTGGACTCTGATTGTATCAAGTTATCTTAGACATTGGAAAATGTTTTTAATATCTATCAGGAGAGTTCATATAAGATGGTAAAATATGCTACTTTTAGACTAAACATATCCTTAATAGAGCCCATCCAATGGTGTAGTGACAGATCATCCAGTACCAACATGTACCACATTCCCATTTATAGTGCTTAATATCTATTATTCTTGGTCTGAGGTTGGATGCAAGACATTCTCTAATAAGATATGTCTTTCAACAACAGTACCTGGTGGAGTCCCACAGCACATATTGCGCTCATCAATGTGCTCGGCTTCAAGACCGATAAACCATGAACCAAGTGACACATCTTCATTTGCATACTTGTGCAAAATAGGCCTGCAGTCACAATCAGCAACTCAGAGAGCTTTAGTTGTCTTGGAAAACAGAAAATTATTTAATCTGCGAGAGTTCAAGATATTACCGTTCTGTTCCAGCCATATCAGCCAAGAATTATATATTTTGATGAACTTAAAGGCTTTTTAACTTTTCATTTATATTTTGATCCATTTCAAACTTTTCAACATTTCAAAAGATTGGCCAATTCTAACTAACCAATTCCTACACTAATTTTCAATGTTTCAACAAAATTTTGGAATTTTATTTTCATCACGACAAGGACTATATATATATATATACTTATCTCTGCACATACAAACATTGGATCACAGGATCCATGACAAGAGTACATAACCCTTTAATATGGTAGCTCACAAGAAAGAAAATCAGGTTAATATCATATGGCAAACTCAATCCTTACTGGTTGATCGAGATGTATGTTGCCAGATCCTTTGAGATTGCATAGATCTGCCCACTTGCATGCCGAAAATACTTGTTCCCCTCCTCTCCAAATTTCCAGGACTCTGGCTCATGATACTTAACATTCCTAGAGAACAGAAAAGAAAATTTAAAAAATGAAATATATCACTGCCGCATGAAGGCACAGCGCAAGTTGAATATATAATTTCTCATCAATATAAAAGCCCAATGAAGTTTTACTTTTGAGAAAGAACAGGTCCAGATTTCATACACCCAATGTAGACTCTGGGTTTCGAACGATGACGGGCAAGAGTTGCAGCTAGCATACCTACACAAGGGGGGAAAAAAAAGTCAGGAACTCAGAGTTTCGTACCAATTTTCCACTAATAGTAAAAATAAAGAGGTTGAGTGTACCCAAATTGACATGGACATCATCATCCACCTTGACATAAAAGTCAGCATCCCATTTTGCAACAGCAGTGGAAAAGAAAATTTTTGTCTTCGCAGATAATTCATGATACCCCTCCACATGCTCCTACAACATACGCAAGATTGAGACCAAAAATTGTGAAAAAATGTCTCAAGTTTTCTGATAAATATACAGGAAATTCATGTGTGCTTTCATACCAGCCTAAGGAAGTCTTTATGCTGAGCCTCTTCTGAATCAATCGCTCGATCTAAAATGCTGTTAGATGTCGCACTGAATCAATCAAGGCAGATATCATTCAGATCAGTTCCCATTCAAATGCAACACAGCAACATTATGTTACTTATCTATCAATGTTTGTTGACAAACATGAAGCAAATAAGATTATTGTGGCATCTACTAGAATTCTCTCATCTTGTGCCACATCCAGAAGAAACCTAAGGAAAAGGATGCACTGATAACTGTTTGCTTATGAAGGGGGGGAAACAGTGCAAGTCAAGAAGATTTTGAAAACTTCAAATACAAAAAGAATTCAACCAACATAAGCATCTATTAAAGCCAGGATGACTCGGATGCAGAATAACATTATTAAGGTTTCTATTAAAGAAGCTGACATGACTAAGATGTTAAACTATCATCAGCTAGATGCCATCAATAAGCTGCAAATGTATCAGTGTTCTTGTTGCTGCTCTCATAAAGAGGGATTTGCAAAGTGACTTTCAAAACGCAACTGTACTCCAAATCAGCATTAAGTATCCCTCTAACCAGCCCTTTTTTTCAATTCAAAAACCTCTTGCAACCTAATTTCCATCAAACAATTACTGTTAGTTAAGGATTTCCATTTTGTGCAGTGGAAGCACATATTAACAGGAACCTCATTTTCTTTCAAAGCACAAAGCACCATATGGAACCCAAAGGAACTCAGAGATGCTGATTCCCAGGTCTAAACTAAACATGAAGAGGAAGACATTTGGTTCTGGAACTGTTCAATTTATAAAAAGGCATGATAAAATAGATAAAACGGATGTCCATACATGATGAATTTGAACAAGTTTCAAGACAAAATTAGAAAACTCACAACAAAACAAAGAACTGTAAATGTACTTTATAAACCTACTCAACTATTGCTTGGGCATCTAGAGAGAGGGGGGTTAAGTTTTTGGAGTCTGAATGGAAGTCATGAGTATACTCAGAAAGCCAAGCTTCTAGAAGTCAAATATCAACAAGTTTAGGTCCATATCTACTAGAGGTAAAATGTTATTCCTTCTCTAAGGTGATTCACAGATATAATTTAGATATCTAGCAGGTTTCACACCTTAAGAGCACCATAACTACTTTCAGACCTAAATAACTAGTCCACGACATAACCTGGTATTAGATTCTAGCTCTCCCAGTCGCCTCAATCATGATCAAGATCTTGGTCCATCAAATTAGTACTAATGCTGTCTTGATCTCATGATGTAATTCCATAATGCACAACATCAGTATGTTCTATTTCCCAAGTGGAGAAATTCCTGAACCATTTACAGAACTTTAAAATTGGAGCCATTTCTTAGCCTTCTTGATCATCTGTTATCTCAGTAACAATTGACCATCGTATTACATTACACTCATTTGTTGTGTAACTGTTTCTAAGAACCAAAACACTCCTAGCTCCACTAGGTTAAAGCATTGAAAATAAATCAGTTCGTGTGGCGACTAAGATTTTTTATCAATCATCAAAACCACATGTTTTGGACATGAGAGTATGAAATTACAAATGAGCAAGTATGCAAAAGTAAATCAGATGACTTCATATTCCTTTTCCCTTGTAAATTTCAAAATGCTCATGCATCACTTTCTATCAGCATTGCCTGGAAATAAACCAAATGTGGACATTCGGATGGCACATTATGTATTATTTATTCAATCTAAAATCATAAAAGTCATGATACAGCACACACAAAAGCACTTGATGAGGTTAGTTGCCCAAGAATCTCTATTTAGAAAAGTAGCATACCTGTGGCCAATCATGAATCGGATGACAATTCCCTTCTCACGCTCCAGTTTGAGAAGTTTCTCCCCTGACCAAACAACACATGCCAGATTTAGACATTTCTAGGCCAACAAATACATACCAATTAGATCAACACAAAACACAACCAAAATGACGCCAAAACTAAATACCTTGAGGCACCCATGTCTCTCTAACTGAATCGCGCCGCTTCCTGCTACTAAAGGCAGTATTAATTCCAATAACTATGAACGCCTTCTTTCTAGGATGGCCATCATGAGACAGGGTCGAGACGGCAGCAGAGCCATCAGAGCTTCCCATCTCCCGTGAACTCCGAGTTGCAGCCAACTCCATCTGAAGCATTGAAATTGTCTTATCTAGAGAACTGACAGGCCTCCGAAAAATTCACCAAAGTAACCAAACTATTAGTTGAAACTTTAATTGTGAAACTAAATTTAGCGGATCACAACAATAACAATTTCATACTCACTGAATTGCTTCATGGGTTTTGTAAACCTCCTCCATCACATTCATATCTTGTCTATGCTTCTGATACACATAATTAAAACTAATTAAATTGGGGAAAGACAAGTTCTATAGTTACCCGTGAGTGTATATATATACATATACAGACATCCATACAAAATGGATCAAGTATAGAAATACAAAACCCTGCAAAATGGATCAAATATGTGTGTATGTATATATATTGTATTGAAATTTCGGTGAAAAAGAGAGACCTTCTTGGTGGTGCAATCCTCGGATACGATTTGCAACTCTTGTTCATGTCGATGCCGAGACAGAAGCTGACCGCTGGATTCAGGTGAAGGCCACAGTCTGCAATGTGATCGAAATCATAAATCTCATCAGCTGGCAGTACATTATTAAGATCAAATTCAGCAGCACAATGCATACAGAAACAAACTGAATTGAATTTTATTGAATTGAATTAAACAACAGCAACAATCGAAGAAGAAAGTCAGAAAGACAACCTTAACCCTAAATTGTTTTCATGAATAAATTCATGAAGCATGTACAATCAAATCAAAAATTCAAAAAAGAAAATGCCATATATATATATATATATATATATATATATAGAGAGAGAGAGAGAGAGAGACCTGTTCGTGATGAGCATGCCAAAAACGAAGGAGGAGATGCAGATAACGGGAATCCATTTAGCAGAGACTTTCTTACTGTGTCGGATCTTCATCATTTTAGAGAGAGAGAGATAGTCTCTGCAAAAATGATGGAGAGAGAGAGGCGATGTTGAGAAAAATTGAATTGTTTGTTGTGTGTGGGTTTTTATTTCCCCCAAAGTATATAATAAAAAGACGTCAACTCTGCGTACGATAAAAACAAAAAATAAAAACATTCTACGTAGGATTGTATCTTCCAATCATATTCTCTCGTATAAATTTAGAATAGAAAAACAAAATGTTATTGGCATTATTTTTTTATTTTTTTATTTTGGGAATTATAGATTCACCTCATGTACTATCGAAAAAAATAATAATTTTCATTATTAAATTATCAATTATGATACATTGGCTCCATGTACTATCAATTTGTGACTGATTGCACCCATCCGTCAACTAATTAAACGTTTGTTTAACACACACACAAAAAAAAAAAAAAAAAAAAACCACATGCATTCATACATTTACTTAATGTTGGTGCAAAAATATATTCACGTGAACACGCTTGATTTTCTATCTATTAAATGAATGTCCGATTAACTGACAGAATGGTATAATATGTCTCAAATTGATAGTACAAGAGATTAATGTATTATAATTGATAGTTCAAAAATACATAGTATTTTTCTTTAATAATACAAATGGTCAAACTGTAATTTTTTCTTCTTTTTTTTTTAGAGGGCATTAAAAATTTTGACGGTATAAAGTATGGAAGGTTTATCCTTCCTCTCAATTTTTAAAAGAATTAAAAAAAAAAAAAAAAGGAAAAAAGTGTGATCGATTCAATATTTTTTTTAAAGAGAAATGATTAAAAAGTTTTTAAATTTAGCGCTTTGTACTATAACATCTAATTTTATACCATGAGATTCTCGAGATTTTCAAATTTATTTATCTATTTGTTGGATTAAAAAGTCTTTGAACCTAATGGTATAGAATACTCATATTGAGAATTTATAAGTATATAATCCCAAATTTCTGGTTTACAAAATGGATCAAATTTGTTGGGTATGTTGAGCTGGTGAGATTTAACCGGGTATGTATCTCATTAAAATTTCTCATAGTATTTTATAAATGGGTTTTATACCAATAGGACCATGGTACAAGAGTGCTATACCAATAGACCCCTGCCTTTTTTGATGATACTTGTATCTGTGAAAGTTGATTAAAATGGACAAAAATACCCTTTCATTAACAGGATATTATCCAATATTATCCACCATTATCAGAAAATCAACTTAACAAAATATTATCCAATATTATCTCCATGAATCAAGGAATATTTCAAATATTGAAATTCATTTACAAAGGAAAGTCCATCCTAATCAACTTCTCTAAAATCAAAGGATTATATCAGGATAAAATTAAGGGATTTCATCATCATCTTCATCAGGGCCAAAAGAAGAAAAATTTCTGAGTCATGCCTCATTGTGGGCGTGACTCTTGATATAAAAGACTATTGAGTAGAAATTGACACATTGTGGGTGTGATCTTTAAGTTTGAAAATTACACAGAGTCATGACTCATTGTTGGCGTCCTTATTAATATTGGACCATTGCACAGAGTCGTGACTCTGTGTGGGCGTGCTTATTAATCTTGGATCAGTACACAGAGTCGTGACTATGTGTGGGCGTGACACATTATTAGTCCGACACAGCATGAGGAAAGGAAAATAATGCATGTGCAACATTGCAGAAACCCAGCCTTCCTAAAGGAACTTTCTATGATATGATTCCCATGATTTTATCTATGTTTCTAGAATTAAATTGAACCAAATATGATATGGAAAAGGAATTTACAGAGATACTAGTATCTCTGTAAAAAAACATTCTTTCATACACAAATGAAGCAATATATAAATATGCATATAAATCATGTAAAAACTAAAATAAAACTAACCTTTTTTCAAGACCAAACCACCCACTTTAAAATTCCTTGAAGCAACAATAATGGATGTGCTTTAAATGGAAGTGAACACGTGAGGCTATGGAGATGAGGATATGAAGGTTTCGGATATTTATGTGGGTAATGACCATGAACACGTGAGGTGAGGCTATGTTGGGGCAATGATCATGAACACGTGAGGTAAGGCTATGCTGGGAAAATGACCATGAACACGTGAGGCAAGGCTATGGAGATTTCGGATATAACAGTTTTTTGGGCTATTATTTAGGAAAGACAATGAAAGGTCTCCAAAACTCTTATTTCAATTCAAATTAAAAAATAAACCTATATCACACTTACCTAATCCGTAGGAGATTTTATTCAAATATTAAATTATCTATTCACAATAAATCATGAAATAATATCTTAACTAAAATCAAGCTTAAAATAAGGAAAGGGTATTTTAGACAATGTATGATCAATAGTTGACTTCTAATTTGACCTGGAGGGGCCTATCGGTATAAAATCACATACTTTGAACTTAGTGATAAAAAAGACCATAATCAAGGGCCTATTCATCATTTTCCCTTTATAATTGACCATCAGATCGCTGTGATTTTTGACATGCTTGTAGTACATGGAAATAATATTTAATCCAACGGTTGATTTTTCAGAACACTTGATTTACATCTGCCAAAAGACCAAATAAAAAAAATCCGCCCCGTACATGAGATGCAGCCAAACCAAAATTCAGTCAAACCAACCACGGCCTAATTCGCACATACTGGTCTCACTTGGCTTCTCTCTCTCTCCTTACTTGTTATCATTTCCGTTCCACCAGTCTACTGTTCTTCTGCAATCCTATCAAGGTATCATACAATTTCTTCATCATCTTTTCATATATAATATATATATATATATATATACACACACACACACAGATTCAGAGAGACACACACTTGGGTTTAGTTTGATGTTTATAATGAAAATCTGAGTCTATTGAATCTATCGGTTTTGTTTACCATCTCGTCTTGATCTTGTAATACATATATATGATCTTGATTTAACAAAACAGAGCATGAATGTTCTCTCTTTTTTTTTTTTTTTAATTTAAATAATATTATCATTACCTGTTCGTAGTTTTTGATTCAGGTTGGCTTTCATATAATTCCCGTTTGACTTTAGATTTTTTTTTTTTTAATATTTTATATTTTATAGCAAGATGAAATGTGGCAAATAGTTTTGGTATTGAACTCTATGGATCTGTTTGGCTTTGTGTTCTGAAAACAGTTTTCTTGTATTCGCGAAATATATAAAATGAGGCAGAAACTATGTTTGGAGAGGCTTTTCATTTTCTTTTTTGAAAAATGCTATGCATCACTGCAATGTATCACTGCAAACATTACTACAAGAAAGAAAGATAGTCAATTTCCAAAAATACCTTTGTGAGTGACTTTTCAAAACTACTCTCATTTTCTTCTTGTAGCAATTATTGTAGTGATTGTTGTAGCAATGCTGCTTTTTTTCTTTTTCTTTTTCTTTTCTTGCAAATACATTTATTTTTTGGCTAAAACTTTGGAAAATTTTCAGAAAGTAAACTAGCCCCTAAACCAATGAAAATGACATGTTCCCAAAATTTCTTATTGTTATCTGAAAATGCCTTTTGAGATTTTTTTTTTTTTTTTTTTTTTTGAGAAATGAAAACAAACAATTAATTTATTTTTGTTTTTGTTTGTTTATTATTAAATTTAGGGGACATACTTTACACATTGTACTACAATGGTTTTAAATTTTCAATCTTTATGATACTCTTGGAAAGAGTACATTTTTTGTTTGCTGACAATACCATTTTTCCAATTAAAAGGGGCATCTGGATAGATTAGCCAGTGATTGAGCAAGCAAATAAGCAAGAATACAGAGCTTATTTTCTTTCCAACAACCATGAATATGACAAATGGAGTTAGATCCTGCTCAAAGTTGTTGATGTCTTCTGAATCATTTCTATCAAAACCGGGTTAGCTTTCTTCTTCGTACCAGATTCCATGTTATCGTACTTCTTATTTATTTATTTATTTATTTTATATAAGGTAGGATTTGAACCCATGTCGTCTGTTTCATAATATATAATCACATGCAACCAATAGGTCAAGACAACTGTAATATCATATTTTCATCTACTTGAAGAAATAAAGCAAAATTATATCATTTTATTGCTTTTGTTTCTTCATCTACACTGTTTTCTTCTGCGCCTATTAGCCCCCCTTTCCCTAACCTCTTCTCTTTCGTTTGGCATTGATTTGTTTTGTACAAGCTTCTTCGATATGGTGTTAGCTTTAAGATCAATACATACACATATATATCCGTAGCTTTTTTGAAGAAGATAACTTGAATCTTTATGTAAAGACCTTTTCTAATGATGTTAGCATCTATGGCACATTAATTTCAAGTATGTTATTACATTAATCACAATTAGGAATAACTTCCTTTGGTCTATGAATATACAATTATCTTTTGTAATTTCTATATTATATTTTATATGCGAACTAGCTCTTTAGCCTGCAATACATGAGAATACACGGTTTCTAAGACATTTTGTTGGATTTGTTTCAATGAGGGTTGTTCAGTTCAGCAAGTTCTTTCTTTCAACCTGGCTGACATATTGGTTTAAATCTCCCTTCTCCCTTGTTTGGAATTCTCATTTTGTCAAAGCTTGTTGACAGAAGTGTTGTCTTAGAACTTGCACCTATTCTAGCCATTCATGCTTTCTAGTGAAACTTGTCTTTTGACATGCTCCTTGCACTTTTGCTCATTTGTTAAGATTCCACCTAGTTCATGGCTAGATTTTTGACTTATAAGCCTTTAAACTATGATATTACACATTATTTAGTTCATCCCTCCCCAAAGTGATCTGTTTTTCTGTTTTTTGTTTGAAGTCAAGAATGGAATTTTAATGTCACTTTAATTCAGAATTGGTGTTTTGCTAGGACTCAACCCTAGGGGGGGTATTTTTAAGAAAGTAAATAATTTAGACTTCTTGCTTTTGGTGATTATATTTTAAAGATCTTCTACTCATCATGTTTAATTTATATTTCATTGAGTTTTGAAGGGTTCACGGCTAGGTTTTTGACTTATAAGAGTTTGAACTATGAGATTGCATATTATTTAGTTCATTTCTCCCCAAAGTGCTTTTTTTTTTTCTTTTTTCTTTCTTTTAGTTGGAAGTCAAAAATGGAATTTCAATGTTACTTTAATTCAGATTTGGTGTTTTGCTAGGACCCAACCCCGCGGATGCAAAGTATAAAAAATTTAGGCTTATTGCTTTTGGTGATTATATTTTAAAGTAAGATCTTGTACTCATCATGTTTAATTTATATTTCATGAAGTTTTGGACAGAAAAGTGCATATCAGATTCTGAATACCCATGAAAAGTTATACACACACATGTATATATTTGCTTTGATCGCATCAGATTGATGATCTTAAGGAAAGAAGCTGTCTTTATCTAGCTGCTTGATCTCCCACAACATCTCCAGAATCCAAAATGCATTCATATGTTCTGTCACAAAATTCTTCTCAACGGATATTCAACTTCTAGCTCACTCATATACTTCACACACTTTAATCCACTGCATCAATCTTTCTATTTCTTTTGAAGAATATACTTCAAACACTTTAATCCACTGCATCAATCTTTCTATTTCATTTGAAGGACTTGACCCTTTTCCCTTGGAATCTCTGTGGCCCATGTCCATGTAAAGATTGACTGGTACTAGTTCAAACAGCCAGGATATGCACAGACCAGAGCTAATTATAATTACGTTTTCTGCCAGGGAAACGGGGTTTCCACTCGACAGTGGTGAAGAGAATGGGAGGACATGGTCATGATGAACCATTCTACATGCATTCAAAACACATGTATAACTTGGACAGGATGAAATACCAGAAGTTGAAGATGAGCCTTGGAGTGTTCACTGCCTTCAGCATTGGTGTGTTTGTTCCAATCTATGCTGTAATGTTCCAGCAAAAGAAAACAGCTTCTGCTTGAAACATCATCCCCTCTTGGAAGCAATAAGACTATAAGAGATGATTTTTGTTTTTTCTTTCCTTTACTTCTCTCATGAGTTTGAAAGTTTGGGCATTGATATATACATTATTCAGTAATAAATTTTTGATCCATTTTGACCAATTAAGGCACAGTTTAATCCAATTGAAGTTCAACTCCAGTAAATTTTTTATTTTTTTTTGGGTTGTTTTTCACTTTCTTCCTTCTAGCTGTTGTGATGCAGAGTCATGTGTTGCATAGGGAAATCCTTGTGCAGAACTTCAACCTTTTGTGGCATGTGAAACTTAATTTGGTTTCATATGCTCTCACCTTCCTTGGGACAGACAGGTCTTTGTGAGTATTAAAATTTGGAAAATGCTCACTTTCTGTGTACAGGATTCCTATCCTCTCACATGAAAGCGTATAGATCCCACAGTTATTGCACTCGTATATGCAGGATATATATCATTACTTTTAAAACTTGGAGCAAAGTGGCCTACATTTGTAATAACTAATAACCCTAAATTATTTTTGTGATATATAACACAAAAATACTACTCTTATTATTTACGAGTTATGATCTAGTCGGTATTTGCTGATTTAACCAATATCAACAAACACTTAAATGACCACTAAATCAATCAAGTTGCCTAGATTATCTCGGCCATTTGAGTGTTACTGATTTTACAAAAGTCGGGCATTTGCTGATTTGCCAATTTCTCATTATTTACGGTATACAATTTTTCTCACATGATGGTGGGATCCACTCCGTGTGATATTGGCCTATTCTTATATGAGAGAGGCAACACATCACTTGCCACCACGGTAATTTTTTATGTTCCAAAAAATTATTCCCAAAAAACATCCCAAATAAATCATAACCCTTCATTTACTATGTGAAATTATAGCATTTCTGTAGTGAAATTATTCCTAACAATATGTGATCCATGATTGATGGACTTTGGATCAAGGAAAATCCCTAACACAGTCTTAAGGAGCCTTTCCCAAAAACGAGAAGTTTATGGCTTGTTTGATTGTCCAAATAACACTATTATTGAAGGTATAAATTCATTTTTGTTAAATGGAACCATTTAAAAAAAGTTAGAATAGTCACCAAACTTAAATTTTATATAATCAATTTTTAAAAATATATAAAATATTATTATTTTAAAATTTTACTCTCATTTGTGATAACCTTCTAGCAGAAACGATCTATTAAGGACCAGTCCTTAATCTTACGGTAAGGTCCACTCACCATTAGAATAGGTATTTTGAAAAACTTATCGTTGGATTGGATAATCTTCCTATTTATATCATGTCTGCCAAAAATCACAGTGATCCAACCATCAGTTTTTAAAATACAGACGATTAAACAATTGTTACAACATACAACGGTATATACTGTTACGATGAAAATGAACTATATTTTGAAAACCAATGATCGGAACACCGTGATTTTTGGCACACATGACATACATGAGATTATTATTTAATCCAATGGTCGGTTTTTCAAAATACCTATCCTAAGTAAGAAATGGTGAATGGACCTTACCGTAAGATAAGGATCGATCCTTAATGGATCGTTATCCAACCTTCTAGTGCCTATTGTTTAATTATTCTTTTCTCATTGCTGAATTTATTCATAAAATTATATACAAAATATAGTAAAATAATTTAATTAACATGAGATGTCAAAATGCACACTTAAAAATTTAATCAAATAAACAGTCATGGACACAATGAGAATACATGCATTATATATATATATAGTCTTGATCCAATAAGCATATAAAGACAGCTTGAAACTTATAGGAAATTGTGGGATGTCGTATTTTGAAAATTCAATTTTTGGAATAGATACCCTTGTTATGGATGTCACGTTTGCCCAAAATCACAGTGATCTGATGTAGTACGGTCATCTCAAAATACAGACTATAAAAAATTCCAACTGCTGAAAACTATCACAGTTTTTTTCAGTGACATGTCTGAAAAATTGACCGTTAGATAACTGTGATTTTTGACATGCCTCACATATATATGCATAGTATCTAATCCAAATGTCAGTTTTTCAAAATATGAATCCCACAATCACTTACAATCTTCATACTGACTTTCGCAAAAATCGACATGTGCTGATTGGATAATTTTTGCATATATAATTCAAGACAATAGTGGGCAGCTGAATCAACACAAATTATAAAATATTAATAATTTTTTATAAATTTTATATTTTACAAAACTCATTTTTTTGATTTAATATATATATATATAGAAATTGAATTTAAAAAATAAAAAAAATTACACTTATGGATGAAGTAGGTTTTTAATGCTAATCCACTTACTATATGTAAAATGAGAGACATATGTACAATCCAACACTAAGTAGAAAATTGAAGTAGGATAAGAATGGATCACAATTCAATTCAATTCAATTCGGTCTAAGTAATATTTAAAAATAATAATTAAAAAAAAAAAAAAAGCTGGTTCCTTGCACGCGCACGGTTTCTATTTCTCTCCATCGATATAAATATGCGCGTTCGCGTCGGCATTCCATTCTATATTCCACCACGCAAAGGAGAGGCTAGGGTTACTCGCCAATCTCATCAAGGTATCACCCTAAATTCTCATCTTCTACTCTCAAATTTTTCATATTTATTACTACGTTTTCAGATTCTGTTTCCATCTTATTTTCTTCGATTCGAATTTTTTTATTATATCGTTGGTATTATCATCGGTGTCTGATCCTTTGTTTGTTTGATTTATTATGTTTTTTCTTGTTTTCCATAACACATTAGAGCTCGACGTTCCGTTTCAGTTCCTTTTACGTGTGTTTCACAACAGATTTATTTTAGATCTGTTAATTGTTTCCATTGATCGAGATATTTTGTTTTTGTTTTTGATTTTTCCCGTTTGATTTAGCTGTAATTATGATTAATCGATGATATAAATAATGAATTTGATATGGTTGTATTTGCAGAATGAACTCATTCTGATAATTTTTCATAGAATTTTTTGGGATTTTATTAATCCGATCTGATTTACTGTATAGATATAGAAACTGTGGTTAGATTTAAACGAAGCATATCTCTAGAGTCTTAAACTTCATGCTTCGTTTGTATCTATGGAAATTAGTAATTGGAAAACTTTGACGGGGGAATGAAATCTTATCCGAGGTTTCATTGACCTTGATGGATGTTTTACTGTAAAGATTGGGAAGAATAAAATTACCTGGAATGTTTTCTGTCGAAACAGATGAAGTTTTTTGTTGAAAAATTCATATTTTTTGGTGTGGTGGAAATAAATGTGATAAAGTTTTATGTCAATGGATTAAATCACTGAAAACAAAATAAGTCCGGATGCGCTTTTTGTTGTAGATCACAGTCCTTGCTGTCATATATTTATATATGTTTTTAAAGTTTTATAAATCAAGTAGGAGATTAAAATGACGTATGATTGTGTAATTTTCATGGAATGAGTAATCAAAAAGTTAATTTGATTCGCGTTTATGCTAGTCTTGATTTGGATTTAGTTACATACTCAATGATGAACATCTAATTATATCTATTTTCGATTTAGATTATTTTCCTGGTTATTGGGGTTTCTCGAATTAGGGATTATTTTGTTCGTTGAACTTGAATATCATAACTTTTATACCTTGTATATTGTTCAAAATTTGGAACAAATGCGCTTGGCATTTGAGAGGGGAACATATATATATAGAAAAATGTTCTAGTCAGTTAAAGCAGCAAATATCACAAACCCTTGGATTGGAATCTTGAGATGAATCTTCCATTAAGTGAATGAGAACCCAAGGGCTTGTGTTATTTGCTTACTTTAGTTAAAGTCAGCAAATGCTGACTAGATCACTTCTCTCTCTCTCTCTCTCTCTCTATATATATATATATATATATATATATATATGATAAGGTAAGGACATCCTTACCTATCTTATCGTTAGCCCACCCCCACTTGGAGCCTTAGGGTAGGTATTTTGAAAACCAATTGTTGGATTAGATGATGTTCTTATACATGTCATGTTTGCTAAAAATTACAGTGATCCAACAATCTATTTTCAAAATACAAATTGGGAAAAACTCTAAAAGTATTTACTGTTGGATGCTATCATAGTTGTTTAACAATTTGTATTTTAAAAACCGATTGTTGAATCACTATGATTTTTGGCAGATATCACATGTATAAGAAGATTATCTAATCCAACAGTCGGTTTTTCAAAATACCTATCCCAGTGAAAGTGGGCTGAAGATAAGAAGCGTAAGGACGTCCTTATAAGATCGGGACTGGTTTTTGGGTCTAAACTTAGACCTAGGCCCATGCTTTGGGGCTTGAGGTTTGGACATCTCAGACTTGTTCATTATCTATATGAAATAATGTTAACAGATGAGCCAAATAATTTTTGATCAAAATGTTATGTAAAGGATTTATTTTTCTTATTTTCCCTAATTGGTTAGAGTTCATCCAAGAGTCAAATTCTCTGACAAAAATTTAGTGAATAGAGGATTCTGTAGCCAATGACCTATATAGAGAAATTCTTACGGTGAGTGCTTAATCACTCCTACCAATTGGAGATTTAGTTTTCCCTTTTATTTGTTTGGAGTTGTTGGTATATCACATCAGACAAGCTGCTTATTACATTTCCTCTTTTAGCTCAATTCTCTATTGTCATTGTTGGTTTTGATTCTTAGGTACATAGTTGTCAGCTGGTTTATATGCTTTTTCTATAATTGAATTTATACAGTTATAATGGTACTCTGAATTTCTTTAGTAACTCATGAAGGACCATTGCTTTCTTTCAGGAAATTAGCAGCGCAATCAGCAACATCCGCAGTTCGTCAAAGTGGAGGGCGTTAAGTTTGAAGCTTCTTTTATGTCTGAACGGGCGTCCCTCTTTTTGTCATCAATTGGGTTGCTCGGAGAATACTGTCCTACGTCCAGAAAAAAGAACAGACGTTCCCAGGAAAACATCAGCTGCATGCATCTTGGGCCATTTCAGGCGTATTACACAAACTGTCAGGGTTGCAGGTTTATGCTGCAGTTTCCATTTGTAAGAAACTTTTCTGGTATTGAAGAAGGTACTCTTTTTACAAGGGACAATACTGCTGTTGGCTTGTGCTGCTTCTGATAAATCCAAGCTAGCATACCTGCACCGTTAGGAACAAGATGGCTTTACAAAATATTGGTGCTGGAAACAGTGATGATGCCTTTTATAGGTATAAGATGCCCAGAATGATAACAAAGATAGAAGGTCGAGGAAATGGCATCAAGACTAATGTTGTCAACATGGTTGACATTGCAAAAGCCTTGGCAAGACCTGCTTCTTACACCACAAAGTATTTTGGTTGTGAGCTTGGAGCCCAATCCAAATTTGATGAGAAGACTGGAACTTCCCATGTAAATGGCTCTCATGACACTGTAAAGCTTGCTGGGCTTCTGGAGAATTTCATCAAGAAATATGTTCAGTGCTATGGTTGTGGGAATCCGGAAACTGAAGTAGTTATCACTAAGACACAGATGATTACCCTAAGATGTGCTGCATGTGGGTTTGTTTCTGATGTTGACATGAGGGACAAGCTTACATCATTTATTCTCAAGAATCCACCTGAGCAGAAGAAGTCATCGAAGGACAAGAAAGCAATGAGGAGAGCTGAGAAGGAGCGTCTCAAGGAAGGGGAGGCTGCTGATGAGGAGCAGAAGAAGCTGAGGAAAGAGGTGGTGAAGAAGAAGGGCTCCTCTGGTAGTTCCAAGGATGTGATTTCTAAAGGTGCATCAACCAAGAAGACGGCCAGTATATCTGATGAAGATAGGTCCCCAGTTGGTAGCCAGGCTGATGAGAATGAGGTAGAACCTGCTGACAATGATGATGATGTCCAGTGGCAGACAGACACTTCTTTGGAGGCAGCTCGCCAAAGAATCCAGGAGCAGTTGAGTTCTGCTACAGCTGAGATGGTTATGCTGTCCACCAATGAAGAGAAAGCAAAGTCAGTGAAAAAATCTCCAGACCGTGAAAAGAAATCTGACCTTAAGGGAGCCCAGAATGGGACTAAATCTCGGAATCCTCATGAAAAGCTTGTTGATGAGATCAAGGAATACCTGAAGAAGGGTCCTTCTGCAAGCCAGCTCAAGTCCTTTTTGGGATCGCTCTCTGGATCATCCCAAGAGATAATGAATGCCCTGCTTGAAGCTCTTTTCAATGGCCTTGAAAAAGGGTTTGCTAAGGAGGTGGTGAAGAAGAAGAGCTACTTGGCAGCAGCCACTCAAGAGGATGGTTCACAAATGGCCCTACTTCGTGCTATCGAGTTCTTCTGTGGGAAGTCAATGCCCCAGGCAGTGAAGGAGGTGGGCTTGGTTCTGAAAGCACTTTATGACAATGATGTGTTGGAGGAAGAGTTTATCCTTGAGTGGTACCAGCACGGTTTGCGTGGTGAGAGTAAAAACATTCAGATTTGGAAGAATGTTAAGCCCTTCATTGAGTGGCTCAAAAGTGCCGAGTCTGAATCTGAGGAGGAGTGATTCTGGTGTGCTTCTTTGCCCAGGTGCATTTGCTATCACTACTACTAGACTTAGAATGCTATTAGAGCTTTTTATCTTTATAAGTAATATTGAAGACATTTATTATAGGTAATTGGTTTGTCCTTGTCTATGAAATAAACAAGAAACACGTTTCTCTTGCTGCTCTGCGTGTTTGTTGTTGTTGGTCTTTGGAGTCTTGGTCTCTCCTTTGTGTCATTTGAGTTTGTTTGTTGTCCACTTCACCAGTAATGGAATTGCTTTTATTATGTGAAATTGAATTTGGTGGTCTGAATTTTAAGTTTTTGGTTATATATACGTTTTCAGTAATATATATATGCATTCTTCATGAGAAGGAAAATGAAGTGATGGCAATTTATACGTTCGGGTCCTGCCGCAAGACTGTCTTGTGGTGCTTTGCTTCAGTATTATCCTACTGAAAATGTAAATGAGAAAATTTGGAATGTTCAATTGTTAGGAGAAAAATAAGTTCAATTCCAACTCGTGCACTTGACTCAAGTGGCTTGCTTGTCAATTGCATCAGTCTACTTTACAAAATGAAAGTTGGCTTACAGGCACCTCCTTGCTTGTAGGAACTTGGGTGCCTTGATCCATGGCATTCAACGTCTCTATGGAACATAATCCTTAGTAACCCTTGATATTTCTTTCTTTCTTTCTTCCTTTTCTTTTGGCCAAAGATGTTAACTAGTGTTACTCCAAGCCCTCCTAAAATTATTTTCATATTCTCAAACCAAAACTTCACTTCTGTAAATGAGGATGCGTGTTACTGGGCAATGGGCAATAACGTAACATTCTTGCTTTTCATAATGCTCAGTTGAATCACAGCTGAGCGCAGTATGCTGAAGATGATCTTAAACCCAGCTGAAGTGTCACTTCATAGACCAGACTTCGTTGTCAATTTTTTATTTTTTTTTCTAAATTTTTTTAGCCAGCTCAAAAAATTAATAAATTTGCCAGCTTGTTAATTGGCCTTTAGAAGGTATTTGTGCGGTGCCAAATTGGTAACTGGCCAACCATTTTCATTAAAGCTGTCGTCTAAATGATCTTGCTGCCAAAGTTGGCAGAAACCATTAGATTTTTTAAAAAATTAATAATTTTGGAACTTAAAATTTCACTAAGTTAAAGAGAGGGGTGTTAATTAGGGGTGCAATTCGGAACCGGTCAATTTGGATCTGATTATAACCATTTGAATTGAATTTAGATTGGTTTTGATTCCGATTTTTCACGGTCTTTGGATTTGGCCTTTTGATAACTGATTCAATTCGATCCGAAATTTGATCGGCCAATCCGAACCCATTAAGTTATATTTATTATTATTATTATAAATTATATGCAACATGTAATATTCTTTTTAAGTTTTTGTAACATTATAAATTTAAAATACAATAATCCCAAATTCCTAACCCAATTTAGAATGCAAACTATTTCTATTTCTCCTCTTTATCTTAAGCCTTAACATAAGAATATAAGGTAGTTTTTTATTTTTAAATTTTTTTAACTATCAACCCTACAACTAGAAGTAGACAAGTCTACACTCCTTTTAAACCAAATATTAAAAAATAAAGGAATTTAAATTTATTTATTTAATTAGATACAAATTAAAAAAACTACTTCTTCTGTTTATATTTATAACTTTTTATAAGAATTCTCTTTTCCACAAAAAGAAAAAGAAACTGTGATTGAAAATGCTTGATTGAACTGAAGTTAAATTTACTTTGAAATTAGTTACCCCTCATGTAGGATGTGGGTTAAGAGGTGATCAGCATCTAGTTCTAGCATCACTCTATGATTGTTGATATCTTTCTGATATTTTCTTTTCCAAAAACTAACCACATTTTGTTCTGGTATCACTCTATGAAACGATTGTTATATTGTTCAATTATTTAATTATATAGAAGTGTGAATTTTATATTATTGCTTGTTATAACAAGAAAAAAAATCAAGTCCTTACGTAGTTATGATGAAATGAATATTAGAGAATTTTTTAAAATTTTATCTTATTTTATTTTTTTAAATGAAGAACGACGGTCCAATCCGAATTGAATTCAAATTGGTCCATAACCGATCCGAGTTCAATTAGAATTGGTCCTGGTCCTGAAAACCCCAATCCGAACTATCGGATTGATTATTATTTACCCCCAGTCCGGTTCGATCCGATCCGAGTTGCACCCCTAATGATAGTAACTTTTAGACATCTCGAGAGATGATAGAATAAATGACAAATTTTCCATATTAGAAGTGATTGCGGTGCCACAATCATTTCTAAAAGTATTTGGATGACAAATTTTTATATTACAATCATTTCTAATATAAAAATTTTGATATGTAAAGAGATTGTTTGAACATAACTTTTAAAAAATATATGAAGAAATAATCATTTGTTTGGTTAAACTTTTTTAAAAGTATTTTTTGCTTTTTTGCTATTCTGAAATTAGTATAATTTTTTTTTTTTTTTAAGAAATCATATATTGCTAATTTGAAAAAGGCAAAAAATCAAAATAAGTTTCTAATTTTTTGTTAAGAAATTAAATATTGTAATTTTTTTTTAAAAAAAAAAAAACAAATAAATACTCATAAAAAGCAATTTCAACTTTAACAAACTATATGCGAAGACGATGGGTTGTTTCCACAAATATAGGTGTGATATCTTACTAAAAGTTGAAAATGAGAAGAACTAAGGCTGCCAGCTTCACAACGGGAAAAGATCCTCTCTTTGGTTGCTCTCTCCTTGGCCAACCTTGGCTTTGAAGGTGGAGCTGCCATATTAATTCATCCATCATCCAATGGTTAGAAGAAAATAAAGAGTAAATTTCAAATCGAGAAATCAAAATAATAGGGTTTTGGCCAAAACCCCTTTTTTAACTGTGTTTGATTTTTTTTTTTTTTTTTTTATAACCTTCGATGCCCCTTATTTTTCTATTAAACCCCTTATTTTTCTTTTTTTTTTTTTAAAAAAAAAAAAACAGCCCTTCTCTATAATAGAATAGCCTTGACTAATTATTGGGAAATAAAAAAGAGAGCAATAGTAAAAGCCTAGCATTAAGAACACAATTTTTTTTATGTTCTGTATTATATTTGGTGGAATGAAATTTTCACATATTTTCAAAGCACTCTGCTACTCATTGTTCTTTTAAACTTAACTCTTCCTTTTTTTCTAAGAGTTTGGATGACAGATGGGGTGATGTTGCAACTCCTCCTTCAAAGCCAAGGTTGGTCAAGGAAAGAGTAGCCAAGGAGAGGATTCTTTCCCATGTCAGAGAATGATCAATCTTGTTAAGGAGCTAACTTTTTAGGATTTTAAATTTGAGTGGTTATTCTCCATCCAACCATCTAGTCCCCGATTTTAAAGTGCAAAAGGTCGATAGAGGATTGTAACACCCCAAATCTTGATCCGTATAACAAGCACGCGAGACAAATATAGATACATGAAATTAAAGCATGCATGATTTTTTGTTTTTGTTTTTGTTGTATTCTAGAATCCCATTGGAATAGAATGATTGGTCTTTGTGCTTATGTCTCAAGAAGTGAAAGGTCGTAAATTAGATTCTTTTCATGGAGTTAGTAATCAGCTCAATTCTTCGAGTTCTAATTAATGTGGAGTGTGCGATGCCTTTCTCTTATTTGAGATTAGTCAAGTTGGTGAACATTAGAAAGGAGCTTAGGTGAGATGGGCATATTCATCTCACCATCTTTCTACAAAAATGTCACAATTTATCCCTAAGGTGCTCGTGGTTTAGAGCATTTCTAATGGGGAGTTCCTAATAGAATCTCATCTTTCCATATTTGGAAGTTCTACAATGATAGAATGGGAACTCTACATTTATTTGGCACCGTTGTGTTCTAATAAGTTTAAAATTTAAGAAAAATATGACGTGAACTATTTGGGAAGAGATGACCATTGCAAAAAAAAAAAAAAAAAATTTCAAATCTAAAACGCATCAATGCCACTGCTAAAATTGGGAGCCATGAATTGCAGTATATTGAAATACCCTTTCTTTTTTTTTTTCTATGACTCAAATTTGACAATGACAATATCAAATGAGAACCCAATGGAGATACTCTTATTATAGAAGTCAATCATTTGAAAAAAACATATTTAATAGGAAAATAAGTTTTACTCATTTTTAGTCTTGCCAAGGTGGGATACGACTACAATTGTGATGGACTATTTGATAAATATGAAAATTTAATCTTATTTTCATCGATTTTTATTATACCACTATTTAATAAATCTCTCAATATAAATATCTCAATATAGATATGAAAAATAAGGGGAAACACATTTTTTTTAAAAATTAAAAAAAAAAAAAAAAAAAAAATTCAATCTCACCATTGCTTTTATAATCACCTATCAATTACTTGACATATTAAGGGATGATGACGTGGCCTGACATAATCACATTACCACGTGTGATTGAAAATAAAATATGATAAAAGTAGATCTTTAATCTTAGTTGCACAAAAATTCGGTGCATCCTCTTTAGCAGCAACAAGAGTCTGATTATTATTAGTTTTTTTTTTTCTTGTTTTTCCGATATCCTTCTAACTGCCTTCTCACGCCTGTTTGTCTTCTTAATTCAATACACACGCGCGGAGAGTAAATATCATGTACGAAACATTTGTCCATCATTATGGGTCCTGCAAAATCATAACCGTTGGATTTGTTGACTTCTTGAGTATGCACTAACAGATTTTGTTTTGGTTCGAGATGAACCGAATGAGGATTCTCTGCTTGGGTTTGCTTGATACTTGGGTGATGTGTCATGGTTTGGATCATCTGCATTTCACTCAAGTGAAAAGTAGAGAATCCAGATTATAACATATCACCCAAGTATATCCAAGTTCAAGTAGAGGATTCAGACTTAGTGGAACTCACTTTGTAAGGACAGTATTACGCACGTGTTTGGCTAACAAAAGAAGTGTTATTTCCTTTAAGCAAATGGCCAACTACTTCTCAAATAAGTAGGGGTTACTTTTTGACCAAAAATATGTAAATACTAATATTGTCTTTTAACAATGCACTTCAAAAATAAATATTATGCCCATGTCCTAACCTTAATATATTATTTATTAATTTATATTTATATTATTTACTATTTATAAATTTAAAATTTATTTTATTATTATTTATACTTATATTATTTATTATTTATAAGTTTATTATGTATAATTATAAATACAAATTTAATATTTATATTTATATTATTTACTATTTAATATTTATAATTATAAATAAAATTATTTATTTATAAATAAACTTATTTATAATTTTATTGCAAAGTAGGAAAATAAAGAAGTATCGTGCAAGGGTAATAGTATCAATTCAAGATTATAAGCAGCTTTTTCAGATGGATTCCAAATAGACAGAAAAGCACTTTTAGTGTGAATATATAGCATTTTTAAAATACAGTTTTCAAACACAACTAACTTCTACTTAAATAGACTTCTACTTCTCTTATTCTTCTGCTTCATTAGTATAAGTAGAATCTATCTCAAACGGGCCCTAAATTTCACAATATCACAATCGTTGTATCATAGCATACGTAAGGACAAAATTCATATCAATAACCACAAAAATAAAACCCCACCACTAGTTTGAGTTAATTGATATAAGATATTGTGGGGCATGGAGATATGTGTGTGCGCATGTATATAGAGAGAGGGAGAGATAGAGAGAGAGTTTTGTACGTCGGGTCCGGCGTCTGCCCAAGCGAGCTCAGAAGTAAATCGGACGACGAAAAAGAGCGGGATCTTCTTTAGAAGTTGGCATAACAGTTGTTATTGATGCAGTTTCTCTACGAAAGTGTATAGAGAAACCCTAGTTTTTGGTGCAAAAGATAAGATATTGAACAAAACCTTAACTAGGGGATCTCTATTCTCGTTTAGAATGGTGGAGACTCTACAAACTATTGAGTGTTGGGGACGATCTTAGGCTTTTAAATGGTAGTAGAAGTAGGTAGCTACCGCCGTCTATATAAGTTTTTTTTTATGTTTTTTTTTTAATTTTTCGAGAAAATTAAACTTGGTCCCTTGAACTACTGCATGTTTTCATATTACTTCCCGTGATTTGATTTATTTCGATTGTAACAAATTACCCCATTCTTTTAGTTATTCATTTATTTATTTGGCTGAAAAATGATGGTGGACCTTTATTTTTTATGCATTATTTATCTTAAACTGCTAATATTTTTACAAGCATATTGGTGATGTTTCATAATTTTCCTCAATATAAAGTCAATCTAACATTTCTAACCATTCTTATCTATTCATATATAATAAGTCAAGCCTCACTTATAGTGTTGAGTTGGTGAGCTCTCTCTTTCTATTCAATTATTCAACCCATTTCTCTTTTCAGGATGCCAGGAACAATGTTGTTATAAGTTGCACCTTACTCAACTATGTTGTTTATGTGCAAGGTGACCTCTATAGTCTATAGTGTGTAGGGGAAAACACAAAACAAATTTTGAACAACTACTGTTGGATTAGATGCACTTCTTTTAAATTACATACTCGCCAAAAATCATAACAATCCAATGGTTATTTTATTGAAAAAACCGTCTGGGTAAAATTTTGACATTTTGAATAATAATAAAAACATTACAAATTTTCATGGACAATTTGTCATAAACTTAGGGATGTCGCCCCTTTCCGAACTCCGTCCCATTTAAAAATATCCCATCCCATTCCCGTCCCAAACCCTTGACGGGTCAAGATTTGGAATTCCATTCCCATCCCAATTAAAATACCCCATCCCATTTACTATTTTCTTTATACTTTTCTCAATTTTCTCAATACCTAAATAAACTACAAAATACATCGATGAACATTAAAGATAATTGTTTATTTCTAAGAGTAAAATAAATTAAACCCCTTAAGGGGCATGATTGAAATTTCATTTTATTAAGGAGAAACTTAATTGTATAATACCTATAAAATAAATATAATAAAAATATAGAAACATATATAATCGGGGAGGGGCGGGTTTTTAAGCCCTCATCCCAAACCCGTCCCAAACCCTATAGGGTTTTAAAAAAAAATCCCAAACCCGCCCCTAACCTTATTAGGATGACTCCAAACTCTTCCCAATAGGGGCGGGTACCCGGATAAACCCGCCCCGTTGACATCCCTACGTAAACTGAATGTTATATCACTAACCATTGGATTAGATTATCTGTTTATACACATAACACTTCATATATACAAAAAATCACATGGATCAAACAATTAATTTTTAAAAAATCAGATTTTTGGGATAAATTGAAAAAAATTGTGGAAAATTGTTATTATTATTATTTTTTAATAATTCATAGTTATTGTTTTGAAAAATTAACCGTTGGATCAATGTAATATTTGTCATACGTAATGTACCCAAGCGGAATATTTAATATAATGATTAGTTTTTCAAAATACCAAATTTAACGTTTAATTTTTAGTAGACCGGTATAAGATAATGCATTTATTTTTATTATTTTTTGGAAATTGCACTTTGTCCCATTGAATTATAGACCGTTTTCACATTGCTTCTCTTATGATTTCGATTGCAACAATGTACCCCTTAAACTATTGGATTGTATCAAATTACTCAATTTTGTTAGTTAATCAGGGAGAAAAATGATATTTGACTCATTATTAATTTATACAATATTTATCCTAAACTGCTAATGTACTGATAATAATCTTATCAGTTAAGTTTCATAAATTTTTCCAATATATTTCAATTTTTTTGAATTATTTTATCCATATAGTAAATAAAATTCATAATAAATAAAATATATAGAGAAAAATAATGAAACTTCACTGATATGATTATCAACATTAGGCAATTAGCAGTTTATGATAAAGACGACATAAAAAAATAACGAGTCTAAAATTATTTTATGTCAATGAAATAAATGGCTATCTCGGGGGTGATTTGATACAATCTAATAGTTTAGGGACACATTATTGCAATTAAAATTACGTGGGTTAATGTAAAAACAGTCTATAAATCAGGGGCCAAAGTGTAATTTCTCCCAAAATTTGTTACCCCTATCCGTTTTGGTGACTGTATAGAGCAACTTATATGAACCTAATTCAAAACAATCCTGACTTCCTGCACCGCGGGCTCCTCAGCGATCCTGCTGCCTCTCTTCCTCCCCCAGTCCTCACCGTCCGATACTCCGACCGTCATCTTCTGCGAGGAATCCGACAAGCCTTCATCTCCGGTGAGTATATTCCTCTATTTCTTCCTTTTTTTGTTTTGTATTTATTTTATTTACTATTCTGAGTTCTGATTTCTCAGCACAAATCTTGTTCTTTTCCCATGGAATCTGAGGTGGGTTTTTTAATCAAGAATCATTATAAGTGGGTCTTACTGTTATGGTCATTTTTTTCACTAGGGAAAAACAAGGGGATAGGATTTCTACCAAAAATTTGAGTGTTGCGACAGGATTTCAAAAATTTCAGGATTTTGAAAAAAAAAAAAAAAATCGAGGATTTGACCTTTTCTCATTAGTTTCTAATTTTTGGATTGACTTCTGAAGGAATTTCTGAAATTTTGATTATTTTTTTATGTGCAATCTTGTGTTTTTGGAGTAAGAAGTTCGATTTCTCTGACTTTGCTTGTTAGCAACTGAGAAGTGTGTCTGTAAAAGATGGTGGTTTTACTGTCTTGGCAGTAAGCAGGGAAAAACAAAGAATAAGGCGGCTTAAGCACATGCTGTAAAAAAAAAAAGAGGTTTAAAATTGCCATTTATTGCACCTTTTGATTTTATGGTTTTCAGATATTTCTCATGGTCTAGCTGAACTTTGTTGCCCCTTTGTTCACCAATAGGTCAGCATTTCACAATAATCCAATTTTTGAATTGTGGAGCAAATCACCCTTGAAAGGTGAAATTAGTGGGAAAAAATTTTAAAGAACGAAAAATTGCTAAACAGGCAATACATCCATTATTAGTGTGAAATTGTGCATGAAGGAATTTTTGTTGCATAACTCTGAGTTGTTTAATTTGTCTATGAGACTGATCTTTTAATTTTTTTTTTTAGTATGGTTTTTTTATTTGGATGATAATGATTTGTTTCAAGGCAGTATTGTATGATATCATGATATGCCATCGCGGGGCGGGACGGTGAAAACCTGCCATGCCCGCCCCATTGCCACCATTCTAAACGAGAATAGCGATCCCCTGGTTAGGGTTTTGCTCAATATCTTATCTTTTGCTCCAAAAACTGGGGTTTCTCTATACGCTTTTGCAGAGAAGCTGCATCAATGACGACCGTTGTGCCAACTTCTGAAGAAGATCCCGCCCTTTCCGTAGTCCGATTTACTTCTGAGCTCGCCTGGGCCGACGCCGGACCCGAGGTACAAAACTCTTCTCTCTCTCTACACACACACACACGAACACACACATACCTTCACACCCCTCAATATCTTACATCGATTAACTCAAACTAGTGGTGGGATTTTATTTTTTGTAGTTATTGATATGAATTTTATCACTGCGTATGCTACGATATGAGGATTGTAATATCGTGAAATTTAGTGGTATTATAATTAATTGGATACCTGTGTGATGCACTAATACTCCGGCTGGTTGCTAAGAATATGTAGGAAAAGAAAAGAGACTAAAACTTATATATTTTAGTATTTTAAACTTTTAATTTTATGGGTATTGAGAAACTAATTTCCTTATTCACCTGAGTTTAAGTTTTTGGGGGCACAAATTAATTTATTATATTCCTTTTTCTTTCCTTAGTTTTCTCAGTAACCAGAATTGAGGGAAATCTTTATTTATTTTTTAAATTAAATCTTTGAACTTTCGTTTTTTGTCTCTAAAGTTTGCTTTTGCTTCATCTCTGTGTGCTCAACACTAGGGTGTTGGTGAATTCATCATATTGTTTTGTGTCTTCGTCATTGTCAGGTTGCGGAGCCTCAAGTTGCTAGATTATGTATGGAAGCCCAAGAGTGCATGGTGATGGGCAGATGGTTGGATTTGGCCTCCTTAATGCTCACCTCTGCTGACCTGATATTTTCAAAAGTGTCCGAGAAAGGTACAATTTTCTTTAGCGCATGCAGTTTCGTCCCTTGCAAAAATAAAGAAATAGGCATTGCTAAACATTGAGCTAGTGCTTTAATGGATAGGTGTCACCAGTGACTAATTTGAATCTTACTTGCTTGGCTGGAGTTTTACTAATTAAATCAAGAAATATTCTGTAAGTTGCCCATGGTGCACATGGGAGGCGGAAGTTACGGAGTTATTCTCCATTTGCATGCATTAGTATGTAAAATGATATGCCTAATAGACCAAATATATTGAATCTGCGCTGGTATGTATGTTTGACTGATCATACATTTGTGAATGGTTGCACCCACAACAGACCCAAAAGGTTCAAATGTTCATTCCATCTTTGGTAGTTTGTAAGTACATGTTATGCATCAGTTGCACAGTTATCAACCTTTGAAATTTTGCATTTTTATTCCCTGGGTGGGGGGGGAGGGATTGGAGGTTGGCAAGTTTTAAGGGAAAAGGATGTTGATCCATTTATAAAGTTCTCATAGCACTGCTCTTAATTATCACTTGTAAATAAGCTCAATGAGAATGATATTAATTCCTAGTTTTTGGATATGGAAAGGATAGTTGAATTTAATTTTCAAGAACCACATAACTTCACCTCTTGCCCTTCTGATTTCCTGTTGCTATTATGTAACAAGTTTTGGTGCTTGAGTCTGGATACTTATGAATTTGAGACTCTAGAGGATCTTGTATTTTTGAAATTCCTTGGCCAGCAAGAGTGGGTGCTTCCACATTTCATCATTCATCTCATTTTTCAAAGAAATCAGAATGGAAAATATTATTAATGAAGAAGAAAATGAAGAAAAATTTTGATGTTATCAACACACCAAGTTCTTGTTCAGTTAATGCGTATAAAAAAACTACCACCATTTGAAAACAGAACAATGGTTTTCTATTACTGAGACAAATGTGTAGATTTGTCATATAATTCATAGTTGTTTCAACCATTGAATATTGCTATGTGAAGCATTTTTTTTTTTCTTCTGCACATAGCCTCAAAATAAGTTGTATAATTCATGTTTCTTAGCCACTTACTTGGGATGGTGCATTTGCATCTAGTTGACTGAAAAAATCTAAAATAGTTGTTACCATACGAAGAGAAATTTGATAGCAACCTTGTCAACATGGAAACAGCTGAAGCTAAGATGATAAATTCAGAGGAGTTGCAAATTTCATGTTGGCCAGGCTGGACTTAAGTCAATCAAGTTATGAGCTAATAACTTGTGGGATTCCGATTTATTCTGTTGTAGAATGATTACATTGCTGTTGATTTGTTCTTATTATATACTGAGATTTGTGAAGTATTTGTTTATATAACTGGGTCTTGATGTTTATTGTTTGTTGTACCAGATCTTGAGTGCATATTTACTGTTATCTGCAATCTTGTCACAAAGTCTCAAAGTCTGGATGAAGCATTAGAGATGGCTAAACTTATGTCTGGAAAAATTACTCAACAACCAAATGACAAGCCTGCATTGCGTTTGAAGATGTAATTTTGTGATGATTGTCATTATGACATTTTGGAGACAGTCTCATGTTTGTCCCTTTTATTTATTTATTTTTTGTTTGTTCTCCCAGCATGTTCAATCTGTACAACCTACTGGAGAACCCGTACAGCCGGTTCTATGTTTACATGAAGGCCCTTAATTTGGCTGTCAATGGAAAAGTCACTGAACATATTATTCCCTCTTTCAAAATGATTGATAGCTTCTTGAAAGAGTGGAGTATTGGGATTTCGGATCAGAGAGAGCTCTTTCTCACCATCTCCAATATTTTGAAAGACAATAAAGGGTATTATAGAATGTTTGTCTTACTAGAAAAGTGAAATTAGTTCTATTTATGTAATCGTGTTATTATTAATTTATCATAATCAGTTATACACATTATAAATGTATTCTCTGCCTTCTTTCATTATTCCAGCTCAGCAAAGGATTCTTTTAAATTCCTGACCAAGTACTTGGCAACTTTTTCTGGTGAAGATGCATATACTATGGGTGAAGCCAAGGAGGAAGCTGCGCGCACTATTATTGAATTTGTGAAGGCACCTGACATGTTTCAGGTATTTTAGGTTTTGACTGAATTTCAAATATTCTGTGGGCTGCGATTTTTTTTTTTTTTCACATAATTCTACACCATGCATATGGTTATCCTTACGTTCAACATGTTCTCTGAAATTTCCTTGTATATTCTCAATTTATTTTTCACTGTCCGAGTTTCTTTCATTTACTTTAGCATGGTTGGATATTTTTAAGTGTTCTTAAAATATGATTGTATATCTTCGATAGTTCTGTTACCCTGTTCTAGGGTAAGAAATTTATGTATGAAACATTTGAACTGTTCAAGAAATGGCTGTCAACTAATCATTCTCTGAATATTCTGCATGCATATTTGGTATTTTTTCTTTGAGAGGTTTAAAAAAATACATTAAGTATTACATTTTTGTTTGTGATTATATATTTGATTTTATTTGACTTTTGTATCTACTTTGTACCAACGGAAGCATATGCTGACTTAACACCCCCCTCCTAATTATTATTTTTGGTTCTGGATCTTTTTTTACTGGCATGGTCACTGCTGACCTGCTCATGAGTTGGTTTGTGAGTATAAATCCAGAAACAACCTTTATAGTGATGGCTTTTTGCAGCCTGAGAAAATGAAGTTGAGAACCATAAAAGGAAACACAGTGCATGCAAGAACTTGGCATTCAGCCCTCATTCTTGACATAAGTTAGCTTCAAGGTCATTGTGTGAATATTTATCAACTCAGTGATCAAGTGTGTAAGCATTTTGTGTGACCATTATATACTAGGGGTATTGCCACAGGGTCGATTTAATTGATCTATTTTACGCCTATGGGAAAGGAACATTATTATTGATGTTTATCCTATTCATGCATGCCATCCCAGTTTTGGTCTATATTTGGATTTGATAAACTCATATTTGACACTACAATTGAGATGGAGGACAAATTTTAAATCTTAGTCGTATAATTCTTTAGTTTGAGGTGTGATTTCTTTGTGGAACCTTCATTTGCTTCTACCCTAGCTATTGATCCATGCAAAACATACATCTTTATCATTATCTTTATATAATTTGAAAATTGGGTTAGGCTTTACAATTACAATAAATTATACAGATAGCCTTTTGCCTTATTTGGTTGCTAAGAAATTGGGGGTGATAAAATGAACTAAAAATTTGATTCTCGGGTTTACATTATTTGGGACCAAAGAAAATAGAAGTCTCTACTCAACTGAGCCTAACATATCTAGTTGGTTTAGTTGAAGTAGGTTTCTTGTTTGTTTGAAACCAAAATAATGTAAGGCACCATGCTCAAATTTTTTATTCTACTTCTTTCCTTTTCTTCATTATCTTGACAATTAGATGGAGGGTTAATGTTAATTGTTGTGAAGCTCTAAAAATTGGGGTAAAATAGAAATTTTGTAAAAAGATGAACTTGTGTATTTAGGGATGATCTCTCTACATTCAACACATTCAACCCCATTTCTCTGATGCACTATCCCCTCCCTGTCCCTTCCTTTTTTCTTCTCTCTCTACCAAATTTTCCACTCTCCCCCTTCTCTTCTGTAATTAATTACTAATCCTTTCCTCTAACATCTTTCAAAGTTTATTAAAAATGATGCTTACCTCTTTTTTAAAACCTTCGAAACTTCGAGACTTTGAAAGTAACACGAGGCTTAGTGACAATAGGAAAAAACATAGAATACTGCTGGAGAGGAAGGAGATTGAGTTGAATACCTCTTACAATTGGATAGAATATCAACAAAAACAGAGTTTCCCTCAATAGGAAAGAAGGAAGAGGTCTCAGGAAATGTAAAAACTTCACTTCCACCATAATGGCAAGGTTGGGGATTCCTTTTCTTGAAACTTTCTTGAGTGGTCAGACTACTCAAACTAACTCTTTAAGATTATTATTATTATTATTTTTTTTTGAAAAGAAAAGAAAAAGAACTAGTGCTAGAATTTGGCTGGTTTAAATTTGGATAGAAAATAGCTATTTAACAAGGAGGTTTCCAACATAGTAACCTTGATAAAATTGTAATACGGTTGCAATTCTATATAATTATGACGGATTTGATGTGTCCAATTCAAATTCATGTGCATGTATTGAGCATGGCACAAAGTGTCAAGATAGGCTGAAGTTCTTTCACAACTTGTGTCTTTTTTTATTAGGAGTTACAACTTGTGGTTTCTTTGACCTCATATTAACTTCTAATCGTTGCTTAATGATGGCTGTCCATTTGGGTTGATCTTGGCCCTTATAGTCTTGAAGGAATGGTGTAATATGATTCCCCTTTTTTGTTACAAGAAGATAGAAAAAAAAAAAAACTCTTACCTATGATGTTTACTTTAAATCAATCTGAATTTGACAGAAATTAGCATGTGGATAAGAAGAGTGTCTTTTTGTTAGTCTTAGGCTTTTTTAAACATGTGAGAGCCCTTCCCCACCCCCCAACCAAAAAAAAGGTTATTTGGCCAAAAGTCCTTTTTTAAAGTTGCATATTCGCTAAAGTCCCAAAAGTGTGTGTGTTTTTTTTTTTTTTTCCCAAAAGTCCTGTTTAAAAAGGTTTTATTGCCTAAGGTCCTATTTTTTTAAATGCATTTTATTAGTGATGGAATTGCCTTCATCTCTCTCTGTAAATGGTAAGTCGAAGAACCTTCACGTCATCCTCTATGACAATCCCAACTCTCCCCCAATTAGCTTTCGAAGCTTGACCTCAATGGCATCTGCGCTCGAATTGACCACCTGTGTACCAGCTTTGCCCTAATAAAGCACATATACCATACAATTATGGCACCCTAGCCACGACCCACTCAAACACTTGCTCTTCACCTAGTGCATCAATGAGTGCGATAATGTTGCCGACTAGGTGAAGGCAATTGTAGCTAGTTATAGAAGTGGGAGCTTCAGTATTGCCATCGCCCTTGAGATGTGGAGCTACAACAAGGTAACCATGGGAGGCCAAGGCAATAATTTGGTGGTGCCATGTGTATCGTATATCAAGGAAGCCATGGAGAGAAGTAGCAATACTGGGCCATTCTTTGAGCTCGACAGTTCGCTATGGCCATTCTTTTTCAAGTAGAAGCTTCGTTTTCAAGTGGAGAGAGGTGAGAGAAAAATATCTAGTTAAAAAAGAAGGTGAAGCATGTGTTCGAGATGGGCAGGAATTTTGTTTTTGTTATTTATTTATTTATTTCAACGTAGTGAACTCCATTTCCTGCGTAGTGAACTCCAATTCTGGTGTAGTGAACTCCATTTCCGGTATAGTGAACTCGAGTTTTGGCGTAGTCAACTCTGGGTCGATTGTGTAGGTGATGTTAAAGGTTGTTTGGGGAAGGAAGGGTATTTTTGTTCAACTCATGCCAAAAGGACTTTTGGCACGAAAGATCTTTCGAGACGACTAAAGGAAGTAAAATCTTTTTAAATGGAACTTTTGACCAAGATAGTTTACTAGCATTACTTGGCTAATGTTTGGATAAATATGAATACACTATGGGAATGATTTATTTATGCCATTCCTATGTTTTTATGGGCATTGCATTTACTGATCGTTGCTTTTCTAACTATGAATCTAGGTTTTTAGCATTACTTAATTCTTGCAGTTTTCATGCACATGAGTATTCTCTCTCTCTCTCTCTCTCTCACACACACACACACACACACAACCGCATTGCCTCTTCAGCATAGATTATAGTCTAGTTTCATGCGTTGATGAAATTAATTCTTCATGTTGTTATGTTGCAGTGTGATTTGCTGGATATGCCTGCTGTTGGGCAATTGGATAAAGATGCTAAATATGCGTTGGTGTATCAGCTTCTGAAGATATTTTTGATGCAGAGGCTGGATGCCTACTTAGATTTTCATGCTTCAAATTCTACTTTACTAAAAAGCTATGGTAATATTTCATCCCACTGTGCAGATGGATACTTTATTTGTCCAATTTTAAAAATATTTTCAATCTTTTGTCTGAAATTTACATCTCGGAATTATATAGGTCTTTTACATGAAGACTGTATGACAAAGATGAGGTTAATGTCATTGGTGGATCTTGGGTCTGATGAATCTGGCCAAATCCCATATGCTCTCATCAAGGACACACTCCGGGTAGACTTGCTTTCCCTTTCTTACGCTGTTTATGTAGGTTTTGTTTTTAACACTTTGGTTAATTCTGTTGGTATTTCATTATAGATCAATGATGATGAGGTGGAATTGTGGGTGGTTAAGGCAATAACAGCTAAGTTAATCGACTGCAAGATGGACCAGATGAATCAAATCGTAATTGTGAGGTGTGCTGTTTAGTTCTTCTATTTATTTATTTATTTTTCACCAAGAATTTGTTTCTTCAACCTTTGCATTCTGTTTGCTTACAATTAAGCTTTGATTCCTGTAGGTATGTATTCACCTTGTTTTTGTTATGATTTTTATTTTGATGTGCAGCCGCTGTACTGAGCGTATGTTTGGGCAGCATCAATGGCAAACCCTTCAAACAAAGCTAGCTACATGGAGGGTAAAGAACCATTCATATTAAATGCTTTACTTTTTTAACCCAGTTCTTTTGGTTACATGCGCCATCACATTTGTCATCACATTTTGTTTTGCTTGGGGGTCATTCACCCGCTAGTGTTATTTTACTGAACGTTGCATTGACAAGCTGATAGTTCTGCGGGCTGAACGGCTGAACGCCTACCTGATTTGGTTGGTGGGAAGATGATAGAGATGAAATGCAAATGTGTTTTACTCAAACATACTGAGTTTTTATATTTTCAAATATTTTTATACTCTCTTTGTTGAAGTATTACTTGCTTTTCTGGTTAGTTATTTCCTTGACGTTCCTTTTTCCAGGGTAATATTGCAAATGTCATCAGTACCATTCGAGCTAACAAAATAACTGAAGATGGTTCTCAGGCAATGCAAGGTCTGACGATACGTTAGAGTTCTTTTTTATTGGCAATTGAGTTTCAACCATAATAGGGTAGACTGAGGTGGAGCTACTTTGAGTACCTGTGATTTCGGTTTGTTTTAGTTTAAAATAACCTCAAATGTCATTGGAAATTTTGATAGAGACTAGTTATTTGTTGTCTCTCTTTACCCAAAGTTAAATGAACATGGAATGTATTAGTCACTCATTACACTCATTAAGCATAATTGATTATTATTATTTTTATTATTATTTTTTAAAATTTGATTTTGCTTCTATATTTAATATGAAAAATGTTATGCATCTCTACAACGTATCACTACAAGAAACAAGGACAGTGAATTTTCAACTAGAAATAAAGACAGTGAATTTTCAAAAATACCCATTGTTTTAATCACATGAGATAATTTATGGCTATAAAAAGTCATAAACCCATCCATGAGTATTTATGCTATTTACAGTTGAATACGGAAATGCAGAACATTTTTTATGGACTCCGACCATCTATTAATCATAAAACTATAAATATTAGATAGAACACATGCCTTGCTATGCATTTATTACAACACTCCCAACACATGCCTTGCTATGCATTTATTACAACACTCCCACGATTTGAACATAAATATTCATTTATTAAATACAAGTATACAACACATACTTTGCTACGCATTTATTACAACATGTCTTAATGTTAACAGCAATAAATCTCTTGATTTTCTGTCCAAACTAAATTGTCTTGCAATAAATGAGCACAATTTTACAGTCTCGTAGGTTTAAATTTTATAACACCGACACTGCTTTTTTATGTTTGATTTTTCTTTTCTAAAAAAGATGTTAATCTCACCGTTGTCTTCAAGTCTGTATATACTTATATAAATTTATGTCGACATGAATACCATATATACTTGTGTAACCCTTATTTTGAAAAACTGATCGTTGGATTAAATAATATACTTATAGATATCATGTATGCGAAAAATTACAGTGATCCAACGGTTAGTTTATCAAAAATGTTACTTAGAAAAACTATGACAGTTTTCAACGATCACAAATTTACATAGTTATATTTTGAAATTTTGACATTAGATCGCCGTGAATTTTGGCATGGATGACATCCATAAGTATAATATCTAATACAATAATCAATTTTTCAAAATATATATCACGTAATTATTTATAAACTTTATGCTTACATAACTTATGTACGCATTGGCTGACTAATCACCTCTCAATTGGAACTGTGCTTTTTTATAATCACCTCTCAATTACTTGACATGATGATGTGGCATAACATAACCACATTATCACACGTGTGATTGAAAAAAATTATTCTTTTTAATCTTAGTTGCACAAAAATTCAGTGCATCCCATTTGGCACCAACACAGTCGGATTTTTTTTCCTGTTTTTCCGATATCTTTTAAACTGCCACGCCTTTTTCTCTTCCTAATTCAATACACTCGCGCACAGAGTACATTTCATGTACGAAATATTTGTCCCCATCATTATGGGTCCTGCAAAATCATAACCGTCCGATTAATTGACTTTTTGAGTCAGCGCTAACAGATTTTGTTTTGGTTCGAGTGGATCCCACTTTGTAAGGACAGTATTACTTCCAAAGCCGTATAAGTTGAGGGTATTTTATATAATTAAAATAAAAAAGAACCTTTCACTGACAGATTAGTATCAATAGAAGTAGTACGCCGCACGCTGTGGGAGTGAGTGTTATAAACTCGCGTTCAAGAGCGTGGATGCACTTGTTGTCGTTGATCTTCGGATGTTGTTACGTTGTCGTGGCTAGAATGGTAATTTTTAGATAATTTAATGGGCATCTTTAATTTCCTCTCTCCTCCACTTTTGCCTCCGTGCCCGTTCCCGACCCCAGTACGTCTCGCTCTCTTTCTCGCTCTGTCACTCACTCACTATATACTTTCTCTCTCTAGCTAGAGTTCTCCGACCTTAATCAGAAGAGAGTGCCGTATGTTAAAAAACCCTAACAAACTCGTCTCTCTTTCTCTCTCCCTCCCTATATATACATATACGTATTTCACTTCCAGAAACCCTAGCAAATGTCGCCTCCTCCACCGCCGCCGCCGCCGGGGACTGAGCTCCGGCAGGTGGATTCTAGAATCTGGAAGGCATGCAGCGGCTCCTCCGTCCAAATCCCGACGGTACATTCTAGGGTTTACTACTTCCCCCAAGGCCATGTGGAGCAATCATCATCTCCTCCCCTTCTCTCTCCTCGCGTCTGCTCCACGCCGCTCATTCTCTGTCGAATCCTCACTGTCCTATTTCTCGCCAATCCCGAGACTGACGAAGTCTTCGCTAGGGTTCGCCTCGAACCCATCATCCATGAACACATCGGTTCTAATCCGAGTCTAGAACCTTCCAGAGAGTTAGACGATGAAGAAGAAGAAGAAGTAGAAGCGAAGGTCGCTTCGTTCGCGAAGATTTTAACTCCGAGTGATGCGAACAATGGCGGCGGGTTCTCGGTGCCGAGGTTTTGTGCGGACTTGATCTTTCCGCCGCTGAATTACCAGGCGGACCCTCCGGTTCAGTCCTTATTGGTCACTGATTTACACGGCGTCGCTTGGGAATTCCGGCATATATATCGCGGCACGCCGAGGCGGCATTTGCTTACCACTGGATGGAGTAAGTTTGTGAATCATAAGAAGTTAATTGCCGGTGATTCGGTGGTTTTTATGAGGAATCAGAGCGGTAAGCTTTTCGTTGGCATTCGACGTGCGGCGAGGTCGAATGGCGATTGTGGGAGGTGGACCTGTCCGAGTGTTCAGGTGGGAGGAGCGAGAGTGAAGGCGGAAGACAGTAGAGGAGAGAGAGAAGGGTTTTGGAGGAATGGAAAGGGGAGGGTTTCGGCGGACTCCGTGGCGGAGGCTGCAGAATTGGCAGTGCACGGCATGCCCTTTGAGATTGTGTATTATCCCAGAGCAGGGTCGCCGGATTTTGTGGTGAAGGCGGAGTTGGTTGAAGAGTCCTTGAATGTGTTTTGGACGGCTGGGATGAGGGTTAAGATGGCAATGGAGACTGAGGATTCATCGAGAATGACGTGGTTTCAAGGGACGGTTTCGTCTGCTGCAATTCCAGACAATGGGCCGTGGCGACACTCTCCATGGCGCATGCTTCAGGTATAATTCTGTTCTTCCTTTTTTGGATTAAATATTTTTTCTTACATCGTTCTCATCAAGCACGCTAATTAGTATTGTAATATGATATGTTTTATTGGACTGTTTTTATTTTATCTTAAAACTTTTTAATTGATAATTTTTTTTTTTGATAAAGTTGTAGTGTTCATATTATGATTGGGTTTATTACATTGAATGTGATCTGGGATGCTAAAGCCTAACTTTGAGGAGTTATATGCTCTTTGTTTGTTAGTTCATTAACTAAAGAGAGAAGAAACAGTTTTGATGTTGAGACACAACATGTTTGGGTAGAATGTTGTCAATTTGGGCAACCGCCCCATTTTTACCAGGTGTCTCGTGTTTTACATTTTAATCTGCAATGTGTTGTCTGCCTCCAACAAACTGGACAATATTGACTGAACTGGACAATATTATTGATTTGTCATCAATCCAGGACCTGATGGCAATCTGGTCATTTTCTACTAGAAGAATTTAGAAATTATAGGCCCTTCCTTTCTCCATGTAATCAACGAGCCTTGTTGGAGGGTAAATTCCTGGAAAAAGGGTCTTTTTAGGAAAAAAATTCTGAGTCAGCTGGAGATAAGTTTGACCAATTTTGATTTTATGATCGTTTGGCAAGTCTCCTTTTCTGTAAATCTGTTTATTCCTATACAAAAATAAATTCATAAATTCACTTCTTTTTTTAAATGCATAAAATCTTGATAGCATCAAGGAACTGCACCTTATTCTCCAATTGAGATCTATTAACTTTGAAAAAGGGGAGAATATAAAGAAGATAGAAAACGATTAATTTCTGTGAAGATTCTAAGTTCCTCAGTAATGGTGTTATTAAAATTGATAATATCATGCCCTCCAAAGCCTGACCGAAACCTGAAAGTGAGATTACCCAGTTCTTTCTCAAGGAATTTTCCTTTCTTCTCATGAAATTAATGTCCCATCTGTCATAGTTTTGTTTGGCAAGGCATGTATGCTTGTGGTAGTTGGAAACCAGGTGTTTCCACCATTGTTGCAAAATACGTTAAAAAGAAAAGAAAAGAAAACTGACTTAGTAAGGTAAAGAAATGAAATGTGTAATGACATTGGTGACATTGTGACGACACATAGAATGGGTTATACAAGTGGGATATATGAGTGAAGTTGTTTGTTATAGTTAAATGTTTTGATGTTGTGGATGGTTGCACCAACTATACAACAGCTAGTCACTGGGCTACACAACACTGTTGACTTTTCTAGCAAGTTGTTCTATGGGGAGTAAATTTCTCCTTTAAGCCTTCTTCCAAGCCTTCACTATGGTTCTTTTTTATTTCTTGTTGTACTCGGTGCTATTGCAAGCTTGGCCTATGGTTCTATACTCATCTTCCTTTTGATATAGATCTGATGTATTAACTATGAATACACTTTAGTTGACCAGAACCCAAACCGACTTCATATAGTAGTGCTTCTTTTCGGTGAATGGATTTTTGGAGCTTGTGATCAAACAAATATGAAGAATTAATCTGGTGTGAGGGTGATAGTTTCTTGGTGTGTCTTATGTATTTTGTATGGTTTTTGGTTATATGCCACAATGTTTGCAATAGATTGATGTAGTGCATTCATGCTTTTGTTAGTTGAAAAGTCTTATTTTTCATCAATCATATGTAAATTGTAGATGACCATATTAGTGTGAATGTTGCTTTTAACATCCTAAGTACTAAGTGCCTGTTTGCATTAGCTTTTCTTAAAATCACTTTTGGAGTTCAAAATTACACTTGATTTAAGAGATGGAGTGATAATCACTTCCAGACAACTTGAAGAATGATAGGATGGTTGGCAAGATTTTTAGGCTTAAAGTAATTGTGGCAAAAGCTAGGAGGCTCCAACTTTTACCACAATCACTTCTAGTATGAAAATTATAATATGTGAAGACATGATTTAAAAATAACTCTAAAGCGGTATGTGAGGAAATTGTTCTCCAAAAGTGATTTTAGAAAAACCTAACACAAAGGGGCCCTAAGCATTGAGCTCTTATGCTGTTTAAGTATTAGCAGCACTATGAATGCTTATGAAGCTTTGGGTTATTTATTTATGGTGGAAAGATGGATGAAAAGAAACAAGATAAAAGGGGTGAGCTTTTGATCCACATCCTGGGTTCGAAACCAGCCAAATAATCTTGGCCCAGCCACTAGTTAAGGCTAGTAGCCCAGGCATTAGACGATCCCATGGGGTTGTGGCCTCGCGTGGGGAGCGGGGATTAGCCTGACAACTTGGACACCTCATTGCTTGGCAAAAAAAGAAAAAAGAAAAAGAAAAAAAAAGGCAAACAAATATATCAGGCCTTTTATATTTCCATGGGGATATGCAACTCCCATGTTAGCTGTCAGGCCTGCTGGTTGTTGTTTCAGAATATGCAGAGGTTGCCTACAAATATTTTATTGCTTTTTTTTTGCCAAACATATTTTATTTCTCATTCGAGTAGTCTTTAGAGCAATTGTCTTTCCCATGAGGCTGTAAGGGTCAGCTTACAAGCAGAGGGCTGAGAAAGCAATGCCTAACAATCATGGATAAGCTTGTCCATTGGGGTTGTATGAAGCTTCAATGCTGATATTGTAATGAAATACAGAAGTTTTTATACTTAATTGATGATACTGTAATGAAATAAAAATTTTAATTCTTGGTCTTTATGATACAGGTTACCTGGGATGATCCTGAGGTTTTGCATAATGTAAAGAGAGTGAGCCCTTGGCAAGTTGAATATGTTGTGCCTTCACCGCCTCTTCAGGCTGCATTTCCCCCCACGAAGAGATTCAGATTTACTCAGAATCCTGAGTTGTTATCTGATGGAGAGGGAGAACTCTTTCCTATGTCAGGATTAACTGATACAGTGATGGGGCATTTGAATCTATCATTGATGAATTGTAATACTTTTCCTGCTGGCATGCAGGGAGCCAGGCATTATCCATTTCACGCATCCAGTTTATCTAACTTCACAAGTGAAGATACCCATCGGATGCACACTGATGATTTATTTGGCAACAATGTGGTGCCGAAATTGAAAACTGTTGCTACTGAGCTAAACATTGGCAGTTCACAGTCAGACAACTTATCACCAGATAGCCAGGGCAGTGTCCCTTCCTTGGGCACTGAACTTGTTGGAAACCAGGGCTGCAACTCCTCACCAAAAGTTGGTATTAGTTCATTTCAGTTGTTTGGTAAGATCATTTATATGAAAGAGCCTGTTGAAAGTGGTTTCGATGATGTTGGTTACACTGAAGAAGATGGCAGTAAAGGCTACAAAGAAAATGATGGCATGATCGATCCACTAGATCTTACTTTGACTTATCCTTACACAAAACTGTTGGACAAGCTTGATGTCCAATGCCCAAGCGCCTCAACTGTGGAAGCGTGTTCTTTATGAGCAAGTCGTTATGTCTGTGTCATGCAGATAAGAAGCTGTACAGGTATGCTTGTCTCTGACTGGATTGGACTTCCTTTGGTTTCTGATGAAATAGGCAGGGACAATTTTAGTACACTTAGGTGTTAAATTTTTCCTGGTTTGGTAACAATTAAACGGCAGTCTAAACTCAATGAAGCCTTATCCTAATCATTTGAAATTGGCTATGAAAATTACGTTTCATTCTTCCATTAGACAACCTGATACACCTAAATGTTCTTGTTCTTCACATATCATGACCTTTTTGGTCATTTATATGTGTTCAGATATATTTTTGGTTTGTTTTGGGCCTCATTGTATATTCTTTCTTGTCCCGATGAATAAAATTTATCTTACCCTCCAAAATGATTTTTTTAAAAAAACTTTCATTAAGCAACTCTGACTATTTGCTAAATATGTAATTGTTAAAGAGATAACTTGGTTCTTTGCATTTTCTTGGGCTCAGCTTCCAAGCAAGAAGAAACTTCCTTGATTCTTTGTATATTGTCTGCTAATTTTTTTAAAATACTAAATCTCGTAATTTTATTAGTATTTTTATTTTGCCAATACAAGGTAAATTCAATAGCTCGGCTATATTTATTGTAATCATATCCTAAGGTAGTAATTAAATCTATTTTACTATTAATTCAATATATTATGTGATCTGGTACTTAAATTGTATATCTATATAAATTGTAAAAGTTGATCACATACACATTACAGAATTTCATTATTTACCATAAGCACACTTTTTTTTTTTTTAATCTCTCTTTCTTTCTCTGTTTTTTTAATAAACATAAGTACACTATTTATGTTCTGCAATTAAGTATTCCAAAGTACTTTATGGACCGTGTGCTTACAAATACATGTTTCTCTACTGCTTTAGGAAACTGTAGGTTAAGTATGAAATTTCAGACCATGTAGCCCCCTTCAAATGTTATTGACCTTGGGGGCTGGAATGATAATGAATCTATCTCGTCCATCTCCAGTGTTAGCTATGGGAAATGGATGGATACTAAATTGCTGAGCCATGAAAGTGTCACCTTACATCATGTGGTCATTGCCAGCAGCTCGCATCAGTTCAAACTTGAAAAAAAATTACTTCATGGTACCAAAGTCAAATTGTCTTCTCCATAAACATCTTGACTACCTGGCATGTTTCTAAGTTACACGAAGCTGGCTATGTTTATAAGACACAAGAACATTTGGATGCTGAGTGGTTGTGTGCAATGAGAAAATCACTCTGGTTACATTGCCCTTATTGACTGGTACGTCTGATCAATCAGAATTAGAGCGATAATATGAATGCCCGGAACCTTGATTGTTTGCTTGTTTACTAAGATGAGGAAGTTTATGTATCTTTTATGATCATGATGATGAGTAAATTTTATGCTTTCACTACCACCAAGTTTGTGTGATTTCTCCTCTATTTCCTCTCTTCTGCAGGTACGAAAGGCAGGCAGGAAGCTGACTCTATCTGACTTGCAGTAGCAGTAGGAATTTGTTTATGTCTGTTTAGTTTGCCTCGTCTCAGAATTGAAGCTATGGGAGACAATGTTTAGATGTTCATGTGATATTTTAAAATGCAGTTTCAGATTACACCTTTCTAACTTTTTCTTTAATTAGTATTTTTTTTGTCAATGTATGTTCTGTTTTGTCTTGTGGATTGTTACGAAATATGTTGATTCTGGTTTTATTAAGGCTCTACTTGGATCTGGGAAAGCATGAGGGAAATGAAAGGAAAATGCGACAAATTACTTACAAATAGATTAAATTTTTTAGCATTTTAAAGCTTTTTTTCCCCACTTTTCCTTTCCCTCATTCTGAGATCCAAACATAGGCTAACCCTCCATATTGATCTTGGACAGAGCAAGGGAAAAGATTAAAAATGCTTCACTTAAGAAGATCTTATTTTTAAGAAATTTCAGTATTTACCTTCCTTCTCGATTTCCCGGGATTCAAACAGAGCCCAAAGGCAAGCAGCCGTGGAAAATCAGCTTTTTGGTTGTGGAACGATGAACACATTGCGGGTGGGAAATGTACTAGCAATGCATTATGTTTTCTGAGTAGATCTGAATGTGTTAATTTGGAACATTGCATGTTGATATTGCCTATTTGAATTCATATTTTGTGAGCATGGAATGGGAATATTAAATCTCTCAAACCAAACAGGATTACTCTAGTTTTCAAACAGAACCTTGGTTGAATTTTGATGGAAAGCTCTGACATAGCCCTAAAATGCATTAACCTTTTGATAACGCGTATCAAATACAACACTAACTACTAATAACAAAATTGGCCATGCTACATTACCAAAAAGGAAATGACCAAGGTGGCTTTTCAAGTCCATGAACAAGTTGGGCCTTGGCTAATCAAATACAAACCAACCTTGACGAATGCTAGTTAAGCTAAAGTCATGTCGACACTTGACTTAATTCAACCAGATTAGGTGGTGTGGGTGTAATCCAAGGCATTTAGGTGGTGTGGAGGTAATATGATTTATTGGCTCAATTTTAACATATTAGTCATTGATGACTTATTGGCGAATGGCTAGTGGTGTGTATTTATACTTACCGAGGAGACCATCAAATTTGGACCTCCCTAGTCAGTTTAGACTAGGCTGATTAGCTCAACCATCAATTAAATCCGATCAATTTGAGATCCGGTCACTTAAGGGGGAAATGATCTAGTCAGTTATAATTGATTTTATTAAAATCAGCTAAGAATTTAGGGTCACTGGATCATTTCTCACTTAATGCATGATTCATTGTGAAATGAAATCCAATAGCCTTAAACCCTTAGTTGATTTTAGTTAAAGTGAATATAGTTGATTAGATCATTTCACATTTAGGCCATGTTTGGTACGCGGGATATAGGATCTGGATAGGATAATTCTATCCCTATTCCATGTTTGGTGACATTACTTAAGAACGAAATAAGTTATCCATTGGATTATTATGTCCTCTACAACAAACTAGATCATTTCATATTTAGGCCACGTTTGGTACACGGGATATAGGGTTTGGATAAGATAATTCTATCCCTATCCCATGTTTGGTGATATTATTTAAGAACGGAATAAGTTATCCATTGGATTGTTATGTTCTCTATATGGAGGATATAATAATCCCAAAGAGATGGTATTATTTTATCCTAGGATAAAACAATCACCACCTACCTACCTTCACCACCTACCACCACCACCATTTTAGAGCACCACCCACCACCACCACTACCGCCACCGCCATTGAAGAGCACCATCCACCACAACCATCACCACTATCACTACTACCGCCACCATAGAAGAGCATCATCCACATATCACCACCTACCACCACCACTACTTATGTAGGATAAGAATTCCATAACTAATTCCAACATTATATCCGAACATGTACCAAACGCAAATGAGGGATAAGAAAAGGTATATAATTATCCTATAGGAAAGCTTATCTCACATAATCCTATCAAATCCGACCTTTTAATTCATCATTTCAAACGTGGCCTTAAAAGGTATTTTTATTATTCATGAATTATACTTAGATAAGGATGTCCTTACTTATTTTAGACTTTTAGAGTTAGCCCCCCCTTTTGGGAGCCATAGGATATGTATTTTGAAATACTTGAATTAGATAATCATGTCTGTAAAAAATTATAGTGATATAACAATTAGTTAGATGCTCGATCAATTTTTTAAAATAACGATTCTTGTGAAAGTGAGCTGCCTATAAAATAAGTAACGACATTCTTACACTATTGAAACTCAAAACTCATCCAAATTAAGGTGGTTTTAATAAATTTGGGTGGAAAAAAAGAAAAAAAAAAAAACACTTACTTCCGATCGGGTTCGGGTTGAAATTCACCCATCCGAACCCTAATCCTATCCCTACATGGCTAGATCCCGAGGGAAAATGGGGCAGCGTAAGGTGCTTCACACGGTGTTAGGCGAGCTTTATCCAAGTTTCTAGAGAGATACAGAGAGTTCTCAACTATATTCAGACTGCGTTTCAACTTTCATATAAACTGTCTGTAGAGGGAGTTTCTTCTTCCGTCTTCAATCATTCAATGGCATTTGCTCTCTCTAACCACTCTTTCATGTCTACTCGCGTCTCTACCTCCTTCTCAAAACCCTCCAAAACCCTAGAATTCAAAACCTTACCCCTTCCATCACTCCATCATCATCGCCCTCGGCTCTCCACTCCCATTCTAGGGTTTCCACTCTTCAGTTCCACTCCAATCGTCATCAGGCGTTCCGTCAAATCGTCTCTCGCCGTCGAAGACTCCGCCGTCGATGTACGCATTTTCTCACCCTAGTTTTCCTTTTCAGTTTGAAAGTTATTCAAATAATTGTTGTTCTTCTTTTTGATAATTCGTGAAGTGTGGAATTGTACTTGTGATGTGTTTTTGTTGTTCTGTTCAGTATCTGAAAAATTAGAATGTTTAGGTTGTCTTATTTTTGTTACTGGAATTGACGAAAGTTGTGTAGAAAGAAAGCTAATGGCGGTAGAGCTTGTGTTATTCTGTTTTCTGTTGCCGCTGGCTGATGTTTTTGAACTTAATATTAAGGCCCTGTTTGTTTAGGGGAAAACAAAATTAGGAAGTGGAATCTATTGATTTTTTTTCAAATCATTTTTTTTTCTGTGTGTGTGTGTGTGTGTGTGTGTGTTATTTTTCAGAAATGGAATTAAGTCATAAAATTAAGGAAGTCTTAGGTTTGTATCTGAGTATTGGTAGGCATAGTTCTAGGTATAAAGAAGAAATTGATTGATGCATATACAGGTTGATGTCTATTGTCACCTAGTTCTCTAGCCTTTGTTTGGATCTCAGAAAGAAAAGGAAAAGGAAAAGGAAAAGGAAAAGCTTAAAAAAAAAAACTTTAGAGACGAATCTGTTTCAATACAACTTTCCTTTGTGAAAAAATTTTTAGCTTTTCCTTTTCCTTTCCCTTACTCTTTATGAGATCCAAACAAAGACATAGGTAGGTTCAAGATGCAAATGACCTTCGCTTTGCTGTTAAGTTTAAAACTACCCTTGCCACATTGGCTGGTAAGGATTGTCTGTACATTTCAGCCAATAGATCAAGCATTTGCCAATTTGTAGTTGTTATGATTATTATTTGAGTTTATGCATTTATGTTACATGCCCATTGGCTGAGGAGTCTTATTTCGAATGCTATGTAATGATCAACTTGTAGTTATGCACTCTTGAATTTCCAATATATTTCAAACAATTGTTTTTTTTTTTTTTTTGGTTTTTTTGGTTTTTTTATTTTATTTTATTATTATTATTATGTTGAATCTTTGTAATCATGTCATCTTACAGTTATTTGGTGTTTCATTGAGAAATCCCATGCCTTTTCAAACCCTTCCCACAACTACAAATACTGCACTGGGAAGTATAAAATACCCACTGATGTTTCCCCCCTTTTTCCCTGAAACTGAAAATTGATTTCTAGATAAAATTTATTCTTTCCTTGATTTTTGATCCTTTATAATTCATTTTACTTAGACAAATGACGAAGGGGAGGATAGTCAGAATGATGCGAAAACATCAGAAAGTGAAGCAGATCAGGAACAGCTATCCAGTATGGTGACTCTTATTAAAGTTTACAAGGAGGCTGTTCTAGATGGAGACCAAAAGACTGCATCAGACATTGAGGCTATGATATGCATGATAGAAAATGAGAAGAATGAATTGGTTGAGAAAGTTTCAGCTTTAGCAGCAGAGATAACTTCTGGGAAAGAGAAATATATCCGCTTGCAGGCAGATTTTGATAATTTTAGGAAAAGATCAGAGAAGGAGAGACTTACGGTAAGGAGTGATGCCCAGGGAGAAGTAATTGAGAGCCTTTTGCCCATGGTGGACAATTTTGAGAGAGCCAAGCAACAACTCAATCCCGAAACTGAAAAGGAAAAGAAGATTGATACAAGTTATCAGGGAATATACAAGCAATTTGTGGAGATCATGAGAAGCTTGCACGTAGCTGTTGTATCAACAGTTGGGAAGCCGTTTGATCCTTCAGTAAGTGAAACCTTTGGAGACTTGCTTCATTTTTCTGTTTTCTTATCATTCAAGTAATATTTTTATGTTTGCTGCTGGTTCATACTTGGAAATTTTCCTGGGTTACAGTGCAAAGATTATAGAAATGTGAGAAACTGAAAATGATAACACCCAAAGGAAATGTGAGAAACTAAAAAAGATAACACCTAAAGAGAATTATGTCCATGTTCACCACTGTCATGTTTACAACTAAGATTCTAATGTGAAATTTATAAACAAATAATTGTCAAACTTTTAGCCTCTACTGTTTAAGTCATCAGATGGGTGGAAAATGGCAATATTGAAAATATGCTTGAGTGGAAGTGTGGGATTAAATTTAATTTAGGGGAAGGTTGAGGTCTAAAGTGATAAATTTAAAACGTAAGGTTATAAATGCCTGCTGGCTAATCCTTTGTATCATTAGGACTAACTGCAGGATTGATTAGAACAATAAAACCCCATAATGTAGGTACAAGTACTCTTGCTGGTGATGCATGGTGGTTGATTAGAGATAGATTCTGACATAGAGTTGCTAGTTTTTTAGGAGAATCTAAATAATAGTATATTTTATGGATCTAGAAAATCAGGCTGTGACATGTAGGAGATCTCTGCCAAGCAGAGGAGGCTTGCTTGAATCTATCCCTGAATCTATCCCTTAATAGAGTTCATTCACTTTTGTTTGAATTTTCTAGAGTTCAGTCACCTTTATCTGAATTCCCAGGACATTTTATTTGTTCGCCACACACGCAAACAAAAACCCATTATGCCACCATAATGTGAGGCCTTCATTTGGACACCCCTTTGTTTTTAATAAGTGGAACACCCTTTCAAACTAGTGTAGCCCAAGTTTGAATTTGCTTCTTAATGCATCGGGACCCTCTTACTTCATCAGGATCCAATGCCACAATACTATCTTAATTATAAGAGGGAGTCACTCTTTCACAAGAAGGTTTTGTCCAAATCATGAGCCTAAAATATAAACATATACATTCCTGCAGTTCCGATCCTGTACACATGCGTTGACTTTTGCGAAAGTCAACATGAAGCTCACAAGTAATTGACAAGTAATTGTGGGATTCATATTTTGGAAAACTAACCGTTGGATTAGATATTATGTATATGTATGTCATGCATGCCAAACTCATAGTGATCCAATGGTCGGTTTTCAGATATCTCACCAAGAAAAACTGTGATAGTTTTCAGCGGTCAGAATTTTTTAGTTTGTATTTTGAGATGATGACATCATATCACTGTGATTTTTGGCATATGTGACATCCATAACAATATTATCTAATCCAACGGTTAGTTTTTAAATATACACATTTGAGAATTACCTATGAGCTTCATGTTGACTTTCGCGAAAGTCAGCATATGTGCATGGGATCGTTTTCCTACATTCGTAATGAATGATAAAACAATTATAATGTATATTGATAGTCATCAGTATACGAACAGACATGTTACTTCTGTATCCTGTGCCATCTTTTAAACTATTTGCTTGGCTTTCATTTTTCTGGTATAGCTGCATGAGGCAATTGCACGTGAGGAGTCTGAAGAGTTTCAGGAAGGGATTGTAATAGAAGAATTCCGTCGCGGGTTTCTCCTTGGAGATCGACTCCTTAGACCAGCAATGGTTAAAGTTTCTGCAGGTCCTGGTAGTACGAAAGCCCCTGCAGCTACTGAAAATTCTACCGAGCAAACTGCAACAGCTGCTGGAGTAGATGACCAATAGATCAATTGCACATCTGGGAGCTCAATTTTTCAAACGAGAAGTTCTACTTCAATCAGCCATCGTGGAAAGAGAAGTTCTACTTCAATCAGCCATCGTGGAAAGGCGCTATCTCATGAGCTTATGAAGCTTCTGGAGTTTGATATTTGTTTTGTTTTTTGATTTTTTCCCCTTTTTTTTCTCTGTTTTTTTTTTTCTTTTTCATTTTCTGTCAGAGCAAGGGTAATGCCCTGGGATCCAGTTCCCATAAATTTAAGTTTCATGTTACATCCAGGTACTTAAAATATTTTTCCCTTCAAAAAACTGAAGGCAATGTGGCCAACACTCAATGTTTATGTTTTGCAAGTACATTCATGTTTTAAACCAAATGGTTCTCTATAGAATAATGCAACTCTTTTTTTGCACTAGAAAAATGCAACTCTCTTTCGCTACTTTGTGCATTCAAGTACTGGGATTTGGTGCATCTTTAAAAGCTAGCTGTTGCATCCACCATCGGTGAGATGCTACATTACTAAAAAATGAACCGGTCTAGGTTTTAATGTATTTGGGTCTGGTTCTTGATTAATAACTGGAATTCCTGTCGGATTGGAGAGACTTTGAGTACTTGGATCCATACCCTTCCCATCATAAGTTGGATTTCGGGTAATTCTGATACCCAGTATCTTAAATCTAAAATTAAAATAAATTTAAGCTTGAACATGAAATCGATCTGTGAGAAAATGAGGCAAATCCCCAAGGAATAAGAATTAAGAAAGAGCGGAGGGAGAAGTAGAAGACTAAAATAGCAGTATTTATGCCAAAATTGAAGACAAATGCCATGGGTATTAAGACAGTTGGCAATGTGGATGATAATGTATTAACAAGTGGATTAACTGGTTATTGAATGGAGAAGTACAGGAATGCCAAACAAACTACCTGCCCTAATTTCTAATGCCACAAAAATGAGCAACACAAAAGATTAAACCAAACATCAATTAAGATGAATTTGACACTAACAGCCATGAGAGAGGGCAGGTTCAAGAAAAATACAGGAATGAAATTACCACCCAGAACCAGAAATGTAGAATTGACACTAATGTATTAGAGAGAGAGAGAGAGAGAGAGATGCAAAGATGGAATGCATTACACTCAATCAACAACCAACTCCTCGATCAATGGGATGGAAATGATATTATATACAGCCAAAAAGTGTTGACATTAATTACAGGAAGAAAAAAAAAAATAACACAAGTGTACACGATACATATGCAGCTTATCAAAATTGAGCTTTTAAATCTTTATCTTACTGGTTGATTTTCTTACAAGTAATTGTGTGCTGTCAGCTTCCCTGTAAATTGGGTCATTTTTGAATATTGATCTGCAGTCAGAAATTGAAATGGGGGATTCGAACCAATATGACCACGCTATCCAGAAGTAACATTCTGAACTTACAATTTGGGTCAAACAAAATCTGTAACTCACCACCTGTCCTGGCAGCTACATGCCCCATCCTTCAAATAGTGGTAGAAACAAACATCCTTCACCAAGATTTCTCTCTCATCGATCTTAGAAATGAGTTTAGCTGATGTGTGACAGTCAATACACATTCTTATATTCTTTGAGATATGGATTGGCTGGTATGCATTTGAAGAGATTATGCCAAAACAAATAGCCAACTTTTCAGTGTGCATGCAAGAGAATGGATTGAGATCTCCTTCATCCTCAAAAACAGGATCAAGGGGAAAATACCCAGCTTGCTCCATTTCACCGGCCAACTTATCCCATGTCTCTAGAATTTCCTCCAACTCTGAATGAGAACTCTTTCCTCCTTTAAATGCATGTATTTTTGTACCAACATTTATAAAGCTGCACTCCTTTATAGTCATCAACCGACGGCCCCTCATAAAACTCCTCACATTCTTTGCTGAATCCCACATCCCTGATGAGATATAGATATTGGAAAGGAGAATATAATTAGAAGCATTATTTGGTTCTAGCTCAAAAAGGGCTTTGGCAGCTCTTTCTCCTATTTCTGGATTTGAATGGAGTCTGCATCCTTGTAGAAGAGTAGCCCACATACAAGCATCGGGTGCATATGGCATTCTTCTGATGAAGTCAAGAGCCTCGTCTAATAAACCAGCGCCACCCAAAATGCCAACCATGCACGTATAATGTTCCAAACTGGCAGTGATCCCGTAAGAATTCTCCATTGAATTGAAATATTTCCACCCTTCCTCCACCAAACCATCACGGGTACATGCCGAAAGAATTGCAATAAAGGTTATATGATCCGGTACAACTCCCAATATTTTCATTTGTTCAAACAAAGCAATAGCATTCTTGGCTAATCCATGTACTGAATAAGCTGAGATCATGGCATTCCATAAAGCAACATCTTTTTCAACTTCAGAATCAAAGACCAATTTGGCCTTGCCAATGCTACCACATTTTGCATACATATCTATCAAAGCAGTTGCAAGGGTATTGTTGGATTCATCAAATTGACCCTTTAATATATAGGCATGTAATTCTCTCCCAACTAACAGCGCTGCCATATCGCCAGAGACTGGTAGAAGTATCATAAAGGTAACCGTGCTGGGTTCGAGGCCTTCTCCAAGCATTCCATGGAAGAGTTTAAGAGCCTCTTCTGGCTGCTTATTGTTAATGTGGCCTGCCATTAAGACATTCCATGAAACCGTATTTCTATTCTCAACTCTCCAGAATACCTTAGTTGCGGAATCCATATCATTGCATTTAGCGTACATGTCAACCAGTGCACTTGAGACAAATATGTTTGGCTCAAAACCATTCCTTAAAACGTATCCATGGATTTCTTTCCCTTGGTGCCATAAATTTAGATCGCCACAAGCAGCAAGAGCACCAGTAGTAGTGATGGAGTTTGGTCGAACTGACACTTCAGCAGGAAAGCAACCGCTGGAAGGTGATTGCATGGTCTGAAACAACTTCAAAGCTTCAATACTAAGCCCAAATTGTTGAAAACCAGATATTAGAATGTTAAAAGAAACAATGTTTGGCTTCAAATCCATCTGGACCATCTCAGACAGCAACTTGAATGCCTCTGTCTTTTTCCCATTTCTAGCGTGACCAGCAAGTATTGTGTTGTAAGTAATCACATCAGGTTTGAAGCCATCATTTAGCATCAATTTAAGAAGCCCTAACGCCTCGTCCATTTTTCCCTCATTCACATAAGCTGCAATCATCTCATTCCACATGGCAGTATTCTTGTTCTCTACCTCATCAAAAACCTTCTCTGCATAATCAGTCCTCCCACATTTTGAATACATATCAATCAATGATCCCTCCACATAAATGTACCCACAAAGCTCGTGTTTAAGAGCATATCCATGAACTGCCCGGCCTAAATTCAAAATTTTCAAGCCTGCACAAGCCGGTAGGATGCTCACAATTGTAACAATATTTGGATCCTCAGGAAACCATAGCATGTTATTGAAGACATCTAAAGCATCTTCAAAATATCCATTTTGAACACAACCTGAGATAATTCCATTCCAAGTATTAACCCTAGGCATCAGCCCTTTCTCTTGCATCTCGTTCAAGGACTGGAGAGCTATATCAATCTCCCCATTCTGAGCAAATCCTGCCACAAGTGCATTCCAAGAAATTAGATCAGGCTTCACTCCATTTAATTGCATTGAACGAAAAAGATCTATCGCCTCATCCAAAAGGCCTCCATCCATGTAAGCCGAAACAAGGGCAGTCCATGAAACTACATCTCTATTCTTCATTGTATAGAAAACACTTCTTGAAGATCTTAAATCCCCACAATTCGAGTACAAGTCAATAAGGGCATTCCCGACAAAAACATCGGATCCCAATTCCTTTCTTACAACATACCCATGTACCATTTTACCACTCCTCAATAACTGCATTGCCGAGCACGCCTTGAGAATTGTGGGTACAAGATATTTATCCGGTAGCATGCCCTCATCAACCATCATTCCTAACATCAAAAAGAGATCTTCCCATTTCTCAGACCGACAATATGATCCTATCAACGCTGCATAAGCTGGCACTGTTCTCTCAGGAATTTCATCAAACAACTTACGTGCATCATCTAATAACCCTTTATTCTTCGAGTACCATATCGCCAGCTTGTTTCCAATCGAACTGTTCGACTTCAAAGCGTTTAATTTCACAATTTGGGCATGTATTTGCCTGCAATCAGACAAAGCCTTACTGTTTAAAAGCGAAAGATACTCTCCGATCTCAGTCTTACTTTCTACGCTTAGATTCAAATGGTTCGTAGTTCCAGCAATTAAACCAAGATGGTTTTGTGGGTTTCTCTGGTTTGAGACTTTTGTGTCTTCGAAACCAATATTTCTAGCCGTTGTTGCTCGAAATTTGAATTTGAAGTTGGGTGACAAGACGTTAAGCTTGTAGGGTGAAGGGTTAAGGGAAGAAGAGTCCTGTAGGGAATTAAAAGGAAGCAATACACTCTGTAAAATTGCCATTGCAAAGAAAAAATAAATCACAATTCAAAATCTTCCGCTTGTTTCTACGCAAAATACTTCAAAATAAAACCTTCAAGGAACTGGTAAGTAGATATATAATTTCCCCAAGCTAATTGAAGGAGACGGACATTAATGTTCTCAAGCATCACGATAAAATATCCATCGAGAAAAAAGTGAATTTCTCTTTCCAGGAATTATTTCAATCGAAAATGAATCCAAAGGAAGAAATAAAAATTAGTTATCATGATCTTGGCTGCGCGCGCAGATGATAGAGAGAGAGGGGGGGAAAGAACGCTGTTCGTTATTGATTGGATATATCCTATGCATATATGTGGTAGGAAAAATGCCAAACATGGCCTAAGGTCTCACCTTACTTGGCATGCCATGCTGGCATGACATGAGACGTTTGTGTTGCCGTGGCATTACTGTGTCATCAGTTACGAATCTGGATCCTCTGGTTAGATTTTTCTATGTTTGGGTTTGTTTGAATAATAAGATCACGACACATTGTACGAATATATTATTCATCTCTCATTCTAGATGATGTGTCACAATCCTAAGTATCCAATTAAATCCAAGTACAGAAAAATCTATGCAAAGGATCCAGACTCATCAGGTACCATGCGAGGTGGTAGGGCCAACTTAACTAATACATTGACATCATTAAGTATGTATTTTTTTTTTTAAATGAAATTTAATACCAAATTTACTGGAATCTTGTGCCCTAATCCATTAGTTGGATTAAATCCATTTCAATTTTTTGATAATAGACTTGAACCCTTTACCTAATCTTCTTAAGAAAGGGGAGACATTACTTGAATTATCAAAATTTATATGGTGCAATTGGTATATGCATCCATGAAGACACAATTGGTGTCTTTTTATTTGCCAAAAAGACACAAATCTCGGTTTGCGAATTAGTGCATGAAACTATTTAATAAAGTTAAAAATCATCACCATAATTAGTGTTATAGGATTAATTTCCAAAAATTCATATAAATGCCTCTATTTTAACTTTTACCTTCATTTGCCATCTTGAATTGTCCCATTCACCAAAATGAATTTATTTACAAAATTATATGCAATTTCATATAAATTATAACGGATCCATTAGGATAGCCAAACGGGTCATAATTATTTTTATATTTTCACCCACATTTGTCCAAATTTTCTCTGAATTTTTAGCCGAATTACTAAAAATTACAAAAGGATTTTGGTCCTCCATGCATTGGAGTGACCCAATTCAATACAAACTATTGGCTCTCAATTTGTTGAATAATGACTTCTTCATTTTAAAAATAACAACAGAAATAATAATAACAACAATTCTATATCATCCGACACTTTAACCCGAAATTAAAAACCACCCTGACGTGTCGTGGTGTGTGAAAAAAATAAAAGCATTTTGAGAGGAGAGACATCACCACTCAAAGCAGGACACATCAGAATAATTTTTAATTTCGAGTTAAAGTGTTTGGTGCTATAGTATTTTTCTAATAATAATTTACGTTTACATTGCACTAAAATAAAAATCAATCAAGGCTCATGTTTCCTGTCCAAAATGGAAGGAAAAAAAAAAAAAAAAACTCAGATTTGATAAGGAAGTAGAGGAAAGAATTTTCTAATGAAAGATTTTCTTACAACATAGTGTTAAGAATTTTAACAAATCAATATACAAGAAGCACATTCTCCCGATCATCAACCCTCTTATCATTATATAAAATTAATAACTTCCTTGGATCAAATAAATCATGTTGTGTTTTTGTACATTTTGCAATTCGAGATCCCTTCCTTACCCTTGAAAAGACTGTAGTAAGACATCAAGAATTGTGCTCTCCCCCTTAATTTGCAGCTGTTTTTTCTGCAATGCCAAATCTCGAATTTTATAATCTGTAAACACTAAATAGATCTTCATCAGAAGAATGCTTCACCAAGGGTGCATTATGAAATTGTATTAAAATTGAATCACGGCACTGTGATTTACAATCATTTCGTATAAATGCATTATTGAGAAAGGGAGTCACGACAGAAAATGAAAATCCCAAATTGTCATAAAAATGATTGAAACCGCATCGTTTCACGATGACCTCAATTTGAAACTGTCAATTGTGGTGATGGGTTCCATTTTCTGTAATTGCACCATATGGATCTATACCTTCAAATGCTATGTAAAAAAAAATAAAAAATTCCACACACTTATCATGAAATGTCCAAACAAGCCCTAAACAGAATAACCAAAAAAATTATGTATCAAATGAACAAATCCATAAAAAAGAACTCCTTTCACTTAACCAAGACTTACATTGCTTAAAATCTTAATCTTTAAGGCTTTGTTTGGATCTTTGCATGTTTAAGGGGTTATGCATGCTATAAAACATATGGTTAATGGATAAACTGATGGAGATCAATGGTAGCACTCTTTTAAAATACATAAAGGTCGTGGACTTCCTAATCATGAGACTAATCAAGATATTTACTGTTTGGAGATCAGAACATCTCCTGCGTTTGCTTTTGTGGATTCCTAGTCACATTATAGAGTTGTTTAAGAAATATTTCCAGGCTTCAGGAGGCTTATATAAATACAAATAGTTCTTATATTCAGAAACAGACTGAGTGATTTTTGCTCTCTAACATGTAATGCTTTCATAAACAAAACGAGTAATTAAAACACATACGCCCACCGACCTGCGCACGCACGCACACACAATTACTCTAACATGCGATGCTTTCATAATAATCCAACAAAATGAATAACACACGGACACATGCACGCAAAGCATGATTTCTAATCAAGGATATAAGCTCTTGATAGCAAAGGTCAACTTGGAATACACTGAAATTTTCCATTTCATAAGGCATGCAGGTTAGTATTCTCCCACAAGATGAGAGGGTCTGCTCAAAAGTTTTCAACTTACAAGGTCTGCTGAGCAGCACAAGGTTAGTGTCAAAAGGTGGAGACCAAAAGTCCTAACATGGGATGGCAAAGAAGATTAATCTGAGGGTTCCAATTTTGAACAAATCCAATCTTACAGGTAGCAAATTCATGATGCCCTTGCACTAGGATCACTGCTCATTCAGTAATTGATTCCGACTGATTGATTTTTAGTCTCAATGAAATTTTTGGACCTATCAAGCTCATCCAATTTCAAACAATTTTAAGCTCAAGCACCTTTATTTGTGAGCATAAATAATCACTCAATGAAACCATAACATCAAGCACCCCCCCCCCCCCCCCCCACGTGGCACCACAACCAAACAAGGGACCAAATTGCATCGCAGATGTGAAATGGCAACGAATGAGAAGGTGATCCACCAGTTCTTTAAAGCAAAGGAACATAACACAATCATTCGCTTGAGGCAGCCTTCTGCTATTAAACTAATCTATGCTGAGGATTCCATAAACAGGACAGTCTGCTAAGGGTGACAACAAGTTTTATTGAGGTAGTTTCAGCACCATAACAGCAGATATAGCCTCAATCTAAATTCAACCCATTCATTAAGCGAGTTGAAACTAGAAAAACAAAAGCCACGATTTTAGCAATCCTCATCCCACCATCCTAGGAAGTCACGTATCCCATTTCATTTTACTTTTTTTAAGTGGACAAGAGGTTCATCTAATTCTCTAAATGTGACAGTATATATTTCCCAATAAGAAACTGGGAAAAAAATTCTGGAACAAACTAAGTGCCCACAGCCCATATAATAGATTGTGAGTAGATGCATGTATAGATAACAACTTTAAATATATTCTTACAAGAGAAATAGCACCCAATGCATGTGCATATGTGTGTATTTGTAACAATCTAATATACGTGCTTGTTTGCTTGTATGAACACATTCAAAAAGTAGATTAATGCAACATTGCCTTTAAATAATAGTGCAGTTTAAACACCCCTTGCAGGCCAAGTTGGTTACAATTACATAGAAATTACTTTTATGTTTCAGTATTTCAATAATTACCATTTTGGGCAATTACTCATTAAGAACACAAATCATGACTGTTTTAAGGATTGCGTTTATTTTATCAATTTGCATCGACCATCAAACTCATTGATATGGATAATAGTGTGGATGTTTCATACAAATTCATTGCATTCTCTTTGTTTATCCTCATCCAAGCTATAGATTATAATATATTATCATGTAAAATTCAATTAAATCTACTTTACAAGAAAGATCTTTAAATTAAGCATGAGAGAGCGAGAGAGAGGGAGGGAGAATTTCCAATCATCTAGTAACGTTATTATTCATACTAAAGAAAATTACAAAATAATGAAGAAGAAAAATGGGATGAAATTACCACCCAGAGGCCGAATTTTGGGGATTGATACTGCTATAGAATTGAGACAAACGACGACGATTCGGGGGTTTTGGCTTTACAGGTTTCTTTCGCAAACCGCAGATCTCTTGCACTAAAGGAACATGAACCAGGACTAGCTTCCACGCCAACACCCAACCTACATGGACCCATCAAATAATTCGTAAAGCTCCGAAGAAAAAATCACCAACCCAGATCATCAAACTAGATTATATAACTAGAAAAAGCATCATAACTGAAAGAAAATCAAAATTATTGAAAATCAAGAACCATAAGATATATATGTAGAGAGAGAGAGAGAGAGAGAGAGTTACCAAGAAAAATCAAGGAGAGCACGAATGCGATTGCGAGAAACGGACGAAGAAGAAACATACTGAGATAATCCCAGTACGAAATTGAATACGGTGATTGAGAAGAAGACGGCAACGATGATGACTCCATAGACAACTTTCTTTGCTCCCAAATCGACGTCCAAAGAGGGGACTTTTTGGGTTCCTGGAGCTTTTGTGGAGTGTTTTTTTATCAAATTGTGGGGTTTAAAAGCTAAGCGGATTGTAATTGCAACCCATTTGAACTATTTGTCCATCCCAATTATTTGTGATTTTTTACCGTTTTATGAAAAAATATATTATTTTAAAAAAAACTAGCCCCGTAACCCACTAGAAAACATCATTTTAAACAACTTTGTAGAAGAAAGTTTTTCCAAAATCTATTATTTAAGTAGACTTTTTGACTATTTATTATTTTTCCAGAATATTTCGTAAAAAATGCCAAAAAATCTAATTAAATGATAGATTTTGGAAAAACTTTCTTCTACAAAGTTGTTCAAAATGATGTTTTCTAGTGGACATAGTGGCTAGTTTTCTAAAAAACAATGTATTTTTTCATAAAACGGTAAAAAATCACAAATGATTGGGATGAGCAAATAGTTCAAAGGGATTGCAACAAGGCCCAAAAACTAATTGGGGATAGAAATCATTTAAAAAAACTCCAATATCCCACTCTTTGGAGAATCTTGAACCTTGTGAGCTACAGTGATAGGCCTATTTTCCATGGACATGGGCCTTATGGCCCAATGGCACTAATTACCTCCAAACTTCATTGTGGTATTTAATTTTTTTCTTAATTTTTTTATTTTTCTTTGGGTGATTAGGTAAATTTAAACCTCAATAATTTTTTTGTGAAATAAAATAGTTGGCCTTAATATTTATGTTTGAGGATTCTTCTTATGAAGCCAATCAATAGCTTAATTTTTTTAGTGTTAACTTATGTAGAGTGAGCAGCGATGGCGTTACCTTAAGAATTACTTGAGCCGAAAGTGCGAATACATCATTGGCTAAATACATTTTTTTTTTTTTAAATTGAACAAGAACAAAAGAGCATCTCCAATGCTCAAAGATATTTTTGTTCTTTCAAAACTATTTTTTGGCCACCTATAGTGAAAATGACTAATCATTTAGATGGACATGCTCAAATGCATAGGAGTTATTTTTGGCTCTTTCTCTCTATCTCTCTCTTCCCTTAAAATTAAGCACAAATTTCAATGCATTTTTTGTGTCTCAAAGAGAAATGGCTAGAGCCAAAACCAAATTTGGCTAAATTTTTTGCTAACCCAAAATTTGAAGTGATATTTGGCTGATGCATTGGAGCATGCAATTTTTATCTTTTAGCCAAAAAATGACTTTGGCTCCTCTTTCGGCTTATGCATTGGAGATGCTCTAATAGATTATCTTAAAAAGGACACAAAAAACATGGTATATAATTTAAGTTTACTTAAAAACTAAAAATAAAAAAGAATTCTAACAAGCTACTCTTTCGCACTAATTGTCATACACACTACAAGAAAAAGGACCTATTGCAACGAAAATTTGCAACGGAATGGCTACCCGTTGCAAGAGTTCAATTCTAGCAACAGCAAGCGCCGTTGCAGCATAGATCACAGTACCAATTTGTGAATCTACTGACTGCCGTCGCAATTTTTGTAATTTTATTAACTTGGGACCGATATTCCCGTTGCAAAGTGAAAAAATTTATTTTTTAAATATTAAATAATTAACTTGCAACGGGTTTAGCCATCGCTGAAAGAAAAAATTCATTTTTTTATTAAAACCTACCATCAAAACTAAATAAAAAATCATTTTTTGCAAGAAGTCTTCCTATTCCAACAAGAGTGCCATTGCAAGGCTCAGTCTTTTCCCTTCCACTCCACCCACTGTGTTTGCCGCCCCTAATTTGGCTCATCTTTCTCTCTATCTATGCATTCCTTCTCTCTCTTGATAGCCCCTCGTCTTCTCGCATTGCTGCTCCTCTCTCTTCCTTGCCTTATCGGCCAATTTAGCGGCTCTCCAGAGTAAGGCCAATGCTTACTTTCCTCCGTCCTCTTCCTTCTCTCTCTATCTATGATTTATTTGCTTTAACTTTGATGATGAGTTTATCTAGGTTTTTTAATCTTTTCCTATAATTTTTATAAAATTCGATTTATGATTTATTTGCTTTAACTTTGATGATGAGCTTATCTAGGGTTTTTAACCTTCTGAATCTGCCCCCTCTTTTTCGTTGAACTTCTCATAAAGATCTCCTACAAATTTTTTTCCTCATCAAAACTTTTTGTGGACATTGGATGCTTGGTCGTCAGCGAATGCAGGTTGGTGCATTTCTGTGCTAATAAATCTGCCATCACTTTATCTGTGGCTGATGTTATGCAATTTTTTTAAAAGTTACATTGAATGAAAAAATGAGCAAGTTCAGTTTGGGTTTTTACTGATGGTATGTCTAATTTCTGTCTCCTGTGTAACTGTATTGCATTATAGACATATGGCCATGTTTTCAGTTTTTATCGCTCTCTATAAACTTGGATATGCATTCCACATTTTGTGGTCTGATTTGTGTGGGTTTAATGGAAGCTAAAATTTGTCATTATCATTATCCTTTTACAGATTTACTTGCTTTTATTTTCGCATTGATACATATAATTCCCATATTCTTGACCTAGAGGATGAGATATTGATAACTTGGAGTCATTGATTATGTGACCATCAGTATGTAATTTATTATCCTCTTTTTTCTTTTCCTACCAATCCTAAGGATTCTTGGTGTTGCTACTGAGTTTCTAGATGTTATGTTCATCAGAAGAAACAAATCACTGTAGGATACATTTCAACCATTACATTTAGCCACAACATGTAATTTATCTAGAAGTTCAGCAGATCATCAAAACCTGCCATCACCACACAAACCATTTAAGACAAAATAATCAACATGGTATATTTCAAATATTGAAATATGGGAAATGTAGCCTACAATGATTTGTAGGGAAATTGTTGGGAAATTAGTTGGGCAATTGTTGGGCATCATTCAGATAAATCCCAATAATCAATTAAAGTGAGAGCAAAAAGCAATACATGTTAAAAAAGATATACACATTCCATTGTAGATATTCAACTATTTTACTAATTATTTAAAATTTATAATTCACAGGGTTAAGCAGAGTGATGGTAAGACCTGATACAATAATCTCCAGCAGCATGGTGCAAGGATATACTTTACAAAGGAGGTGTTAAATGTGATTGATGAAAGCAACTACAAAAATGTCTGTTATACATGCATGGATGCATACATACATACATATATATAGTAATATATATAGATACAGATATTCTCTTTTGGTAAAGAACAAGAGCAACATTATGTTTGAGTCAGAGGAATCAAGTTCTAAATTTGAAGATACAAGTGACCAGGAGACATGGAAAACATAGAGGTAGACAGGAAACTAAACCACCACCATCATTTCTAGTTGCCCATTTTTCATCTTACTCATGTCGCCACTTGATTTCAAATAATTTTGAAAGTGACGAGTTCACAAGCTGGCCTGCAGTGTGTAAATGTCATTATTAAAATCATGACGGAATTTTCGTCTACTTCTATATTGTTATTATGGATATCTTCCATTGTCACTTTGTGTGTGCTTATAATATAAAACACTTAGAAGGGCTAGATCACTAAATCATGCTAGAAAGACAGACATTACTTAGTGTGGGAGAAGTGTCTTTCTTCTAAGGATTCTAAACCATGGGGAGTGGAAAGGTGTTTTGGATTTTTGGGCTATTTGTTTTGGGATTGGTTGTTGGAAAAGGAATGTTGGTGATGGATACAGGTTTGTCAAGCTGTGCATTCCCTGCAATCTATAATTTTGGGAACTCAAATTCGGACATTGGAGGATGGTCTGCTGCATTTGTTCAGGTTCCTCCTCCCTTTGGTGAAACCTTCTTCAAAAAGCCTGCTGGAAGGTTATCTGACGGGCGTCTCATTGTAGATTTAATAGGTGAGCCCTTCATCTTTTCTTTCTCAGACCATTCTGAGTGCATACAATTGCCTGACATTAATTTCAGAATCTGTGCAATTTTTAAATTAGTTATTGATTCATTGTAGCAGAGAATTTGGGATCACCAACCTGAGTGAATTGTAAGCACTTACATTTTGCCATTATGGTTGGCAAACTGCAAACACTAAGTGACACATAAGGGACATGGCAAATCTGTAAGTGCTTACAATTCATATTTGTGGTCCACTTTAATTGTGGTCTGAGGTTACATATTCTTCCCTTTTCTATTTCTCTTTTCCTGAAAAATCTTATATCAATTGCATTTTGCTTGTGCAGGGCTACTTCACCTCCTTCATTTGCTTTGGAGGTTTTTGTTCAATGTGAAGGAGAGACAAGGTTCAGGCGTCTTTGTCAACCTTTTCTGTATTCTCATTCCTCATCAAATGTGCTGGAAGTTTAGGTATTTACTACATCTTGTGTGGTGATATTTTCAGTTAATATTGCCATGTTTTGCTACCTCACCTGTTAATTTGATTTGAACTGTTAATTTTTTATTAACTTTACTAGCATCTTTTTGTTATTTTGTTGTCATCAGATATTGCATCAAGTTTTTAACAGGTGTTTGTCTTATGTAGGATCTGGCTCCACTTATTTGTGGTTTTTTTGACTAAGAATGGAAGGAAGGGATGACCAAAGATGAAGCCGAGGTTTGTAATTAAGAATCTATTTGTTTGCCAACATAAGAAGTATTGAAGTGCTGCCTCAATACAAGTTATACAAGCTTATACAAGAAGGAATTTGACTCAGGCTGGTGATCATGTGATAATTTTTAGAGTCTTGTGATATGCCTAATTTTTTTACATGAAGTGGATGTGACCTTATTTTATTCTATATATAATTCACCAATTCATGAACTATTCAAGAGTAGTAAATGATGCCCAATTATATACATACTTCCATAGTGAAATTCTTTCTTCGTTTTTTTAAATTATCTGAAATGTTGTTAATGGTTCGTTCTATTTCTTGGAATTCTGTTTTTAAACTTCTTTTGGTGTCCTACTGCAGAAACCAGTGGTGAAGGCTGTTTCTCTTGCTATTGCCTGTGATGGTGCAAGTGGTGGCGTTGTTAGAACCGTCATTGTGAGTTCCTTCTTTCATTTATATTTAGTTGTTGACCTCTTTCTGTCAACTCCATGATCCTGGTGAAATGAAAATGACCAGAACTCCTGGGTGTCCTCCAAGTTCAACATCAATCTGCTTTAGAATTGCAAATTCAAAACCATAAAAATGTTTTCCTTTTCACTTGCACACTCAGATCATATGATATTGTCACTTATATGCATTTATGAACAAAGTTGAGTTGATTTGGGTTATTTTCTTGGAACATATGGATTTCCTACGCATAGACTCAAAGGCATTATGTGGGGTGTTAAAATTGTAGATGCTTGAGTTAAGCCTTGAGGATGACTACTATGGAGTTTTGGAGGACTGTGGAACTGTTTATTTTTTTTTTTTTTTGAATTTTTGTGTGTCCCCTTTTGGAGACTGATACAGTGTAACTATTTTTTTTTTTCATCTGTTTGACATCTTCAAATTTGTTACACTTGTTGAGATTTAGAATTAGTTACACTGTATTTTGAGCTTGACTTTGTTAGCTATTTGTTAATGCTTTCATGGTACATGATTTCATAGAGTGAAGGATCATTTATCCTAGCTTGGAACTATTTATCGAGCTTGACTTTGTTAGCTATACCTAGTTTAGGAGGACTATGGTGGAACCTCTTTCAGCAGCTCAAAACCTTCACATTCGACAAGTGTTAAGTATGGCGTGCCTCCTTGTCATGAAGACAGCAGACCTGTTGGCACAGCCCCATCTGCTCCATCTGCTCCAACCTCTACTTACGATAACCAGGTACATATGCAATTTGGACAGACTGTTCTGTGTTTTATTTTTCGTAACTTTTGTATTACAAGCTATGGTTGTATTAGAGGTTCCCACAAAAAAATAAATAAATAAAAAAGAAAAGAGCAAAGAGAGAAGAGAAAAAAGAAAACCTCTTCTGTTTAGGCTTTGGCTTTATTGGGATGTTCCATTGTCTACTTCCTATTGCCTCATTGGCTGGATCCTTCAATCCTTTATATATAGAAATGATCCAATCAGCATAATAGCATATGCTTACTTTAGCTACTCTAGCATGAAGCTTATAGGTAATTGTGGGATATAATATTTTTTTGGGGGGGGCGGGGGGAAGGGGGTTTTAAATTTCTTCTTCTACTACTATTATTGCAACTGCTAATATTATAATCATTGTTATTACGGTTATTATGATGTAGAGTGTTGTGCAAAGTGTTGACTAACTATTTTCAATGGATTTGGACAGCTTTTATTTTCTCTCTTTTGGGCAGAAGTGTTGCGAGTGTGGACAAGACCTTGAGTTATGCCCAATCTGTCGAAGCTCAATTCAAACCAGAATAAGGCTATACTAAGCAACATCTGTGTCATCTTTGTGATTTCTCTCTACTGTCGGCCAAAATTCTGTCATTCATTTAAAAATGGTGTTTGGTTTGGTTGAATTCAACATAACATTACTTTGATCTCGATTTAAGCTATTCTTGTTAGTTACTCTTTTAATGTTGATTATTTATATAATCAAGAAATCAGTTGCTGCTGCCCATGCTGCTGCTGAGGTTGTTTGGATCATGAACCTTTGGCTCAAATTATATTTGCTAACTGTTATTTGAGTTATAATGAAGATATTGATGAAGATATTGATGGCTTCTTCAATATTTTTTTTAAAATTTTTTTTTTTTACTTATTTTTCATCTTGCAACGGCAAATGCCCTTGCAAAAATTATCAAAAAATAATAATAAATTAAAAAAAATATTAAAAAAAAATTAAAACACTTGCAACAGCAATTGCCGTTGCAAAAACCGTATAAAACACTTGCAACGGCAATTTCCGTTGCAAAAACCGTATAAATGACCGTATTTTGAACTGAGAATTTGCGACGGTAATTGGCCGTCACTAGTAATTTTTGCAACGGGAAAAGCCGTTGCAATAGAAATTGCGACGGCATTTTTTTGCGACTATAGCAATTGCAACGGGATTGCAACGGAAAAGGCCGTTGCAAAAGCTTTGTTGCGACGGGAAATTACCCTAGTTGCGACGGGAATAGCCGTTGCAATTGGTCTTTTTTTTTGTAGTGTACACATACTTTAGTGAAAATCGAAATATTAAATTTGATATATATATATATAGAAAAATGTTCTAGTGAGCATTTGGTGACTTTAAGATAAAATTAGCAAAGAACACAAACCCTTGAATTGGAATCTTGAGATGAATCTTCCATTAAGTGAATGGAAATTCAAAGGCTTGTGTTATTTGCTGACTTAGCTAAAGTAAGCATATGTTGACTAGATCACTTCTCTCTCTCTCTCTATATATATATATGCTTGTAACTCTTTACAAGAGGGGATATTAAAGGTTCAAATCTTAATCTCATTATTTGGGAAAAATTAGAGGTGGGAGATTTGACAAATGTATTAGCGTATAACATGTTGTTACTTTGATCACCTCTCTCATAAAGAGTATGACATCTCAACCTTTTTTAGAAGCACAAGTAACATATACTTTTCATATTACTTTGAACACTTCTCTCATTAAGAATATGACATCTGAACCTTCTCGGAAACGATAAGTAAGAGGCTTTCATATAGCAATTATGTTTTCATTTAGACTTTCATATAGCAATTCTCGTTTCTCAATCAATGAAAACGACAAGTAAGAGGCTTTCGTATTGCAATTCTCCTTTCTCAATCAAGGAAGTTGCTAGGATACTTCTAACTTCTATATAAGTCACAAAAAGTAGTGGTAACTAGCACTAATTGTCATACACATACTTTAGTGAAACTCGAAGTATTAAATTTGATATATATATATATATATATATATGCTCGTAACTCTTTCCAAGAGGGGATATTAAAGGTTCAAATCTTAATCTCATTATTTTGGAAAAATTAGAGGTGGGAGATTTGACAAATGTATTAGGGTATGACATGCTGTTACTTTGATCGCCTCTCTCATAAAGAGTATGACATCTCAACCTTTTTGAGAAGCACAAGTAACAGATACTTTCATATTACTTTGATTACCTCTCTTATAAAGAATAGGACGTTTGAACCTTCTCGAAAACGACAAGTAAGAGACTTTCGTATAGCAATTCTGTTTTCATTGAGACTTTCGTATAGCAGTTCTGTTTTCTCAATCAATGAAAACGACAAGTAAGAGGCTTTCATATAGCAATTCTCCTTTCTCAATCAAGGAAGTTGTTAGGATACTTATAACTTCTATATAAGTCACAAAAAAGTAGTGGTAACTAGCACAACTATCATCAGAGAAAAATAATTAATTTTTTGTCTAATAGCTTAGGAATTATCCCTCCCGAATGAAGATCCTCTACTTGGGTTTGCTTGGTGCTTGGGCGATGTAGCATGATATGGATGGTCTGCACATCACTCAAGTGAAAAGCAGACCATCTAGATCATGCCACATTACCCAAGCATATCCAAGCCCAAGTAGAGGATCCAGATGCCTCCCTATATACCCAATTTGTCCTTGGTCTATGTCCCCTAGTGATGGAAACTAAATGGGTTAAACAATATATTCACTTACCTTAATACCACTGTCAAATATAAATGAAACTATACTATTCACACACACACACATATAGGAGTAAATGCTAATTACTAAACAGTGGCATTAGAGTTTGATACTGATCTCAACAATAAAAAAATTGTTGAGATGTTGTTGTATTGATTAATAAAGAATTTATCAAAGTCAGCAATGCTGATTTTGGTTAAATTAGCAAACACTCAAATGGCCGTTAAATTTCAACCATCTGAATGATAATTTAGGCCACTTGAGTGATCTAACAGTGTTTGCTAATTTTGGGTAAGTCAGCAAATGCTGACTAGATCATAACTCTTGATTAATAATCAATAAATATGTTTTGCACATTTATTTAAGCTTGTAAAGTATATTCATATAAGTAAATGGATAGGGAAACTGCCCCAATAAGGTTTTGAGACAGGATATTATCAAGGAAAATGATCCAAAAGATCCTGAAAATATTTTTTATTATCATACAGTCCAAATGATAAGATCTATTACCAAGAGTCCCCTCTAGTTCAAAATTGAAGTCAACTAATACTGGGATATTGACTAATATATCATTTTCTTATTATTTTGATATTTTTAGCTAGAATTTAGTTCTTTTATTATTTTCAGGTTAATTTTCTTAATATTTGGAAGTTATCCTAACCTAAACTGATTAAAATTTGACATTATTTTTGAATTTGAAATTCACCCTTGAGATAAGGTATTTTTGTCAAAGATACACGACCCTGCTTACAATGAAACCGCATGTCAAGTTTTCTACTTTAAACCAAACAACTAAAATAAAAAAAAAAATAAATAAAGAAAATCAAAGATTCATGACCTTGTGTTCAAAAAAACACATGCCAAGTTTCCCACTTTTTTCTTTTTCTTTTTTTGCTACCCAAATTTCCCACCTCAAACTAAACAATCAATACAAAAAATCCAGAGATACATGAACTTATGTTCAAAAAAACAAATGCTAATTAAGTTTCCCAATTTTTTATTTTGGCTACCCAAGTTTCCGACCTCAAACCAAAAAATAAACAGAGATACATGACTCAGAGACACACTAGACTAAAAATACAAATCTCTTTGCATAGCTACACCCCTTTCCAATACCCATCTTTCCGAGTTTAGAAACAACCAATAAAAAATAAAAATAGAGATTCATGAATATGTGAAGCATGTTTACATACAAAACCTAAAAAATAAAACTTTTGAAAACTCCATTAACAACAAAATAAGAAAAAAATTACACGCACCACCATTTGCCATGAACTCATAAATGTAAACCCCCATTTGCCGTGAACTCATAAACCAAAAGTTTATGGCTATTGTCTAAGCAGTACCCACCACCCAAGCAAGGTAGATATGGAGAATGGAGGTAGATGGCCTATTTTGCAAGAAATATGATTTCGTGTTTCCTATATGACTTCCTATATTTTCGACGATACAACGAAAGATCATGTATATCTCACTCGCGAACTAATATAGAAACTGCTTCAATTTAAAAAAAAAAGGGTATTTCTATATTTTTATTCTCTAAATTTGCAGTTTCATGTATCTCTAAAAATGGAGGGTCGACCTTCTCGTATAAGCATTTTATATCAGGGTCCTATTAATATAAAACTCATTTTATCAAGGAACGAGGGATCGAAACAAGCAGTACGCGTCAAAAAATCCGGTAAGTTTCCATCCCTAGTGCCCTGATAAAAAAGTTCACTATTTTATTTTTAATTTTATTTTATTTCGAAGTGTTTTTCTAGGGTAAGTGGATAAGTTATCGCTTTTCAACTTTTAATTTATTTTCTTAATAAAATAAAATAAAATTTTTGACCATACAAAATATTAATTGCCTTTAAAAAATGAAGTAGCAAGAGAAGATAGTAATTTTTTTTTTTAATAATTTCAATTTTAAAAGTAATTATCATTATTTTTAATGATAATTACTTTTAAAAGTAATATTTCCATCTACAACCCAACAATAATACAATAATGCAAAATTCCAAACCACAAAGAAAGTAAAACAAAGCAATAAAAAATCTCTATTAATCGATGTCTTTATCTATCTTATCATTAGTCTATTTATTCTGAGAGTCATGAGATATGTATTTTGAGAAATCGACCGTTAGATTAGATAATTTTTTTTATGATTGAATGGCATGTCTGCCAAAAATCACAATGATCTGGCAATCGGTTTTCAAAATACAGTCCATGAAACACTCTAACAGTATTTACCATTGGATGTTATCACAGTTGTTTAAATGACTGTATTTTAAAAATCAGTCGTTGGATGACTGTGATTTTTGACATACATGATATACATATAAAGATTATCTCATCCAACGGTCGGCTTTTCAAAATATATATCCCAGTAAAAATGGACTGACAATAAAAAAAACGTACGAACATCCTTACAGAAATAGAACTTATATATCCATATTTTTACTTACATATTTACATCTCATTATCTTGTGTTCCTTGATTCTGAAATGCTTACAGAATATTTAATGGAACGCTAGGTTAAGTGTTTGCGCGCATTAAATATCATATTTTCAAGAAAGAATTTAGAAATGAACGGTGTATTATTAATGATATTAATGGGTGACATTAACAAACACTCAGATCGCCGTTAAATCACTCAAATAATCGAGATCTAACAGCTATATATTTAATTGGTTACTTTACAAAAATCAACAAATTCTTACTAGAATATTTTATGTTCTCTAAATACCTACAATATAAATATATAATTCGCTGTACTGATTGAGGACGTGCGGTATGGGCACCCACACAGAATGTGTTGAAGCGAAACCATGCATCTATCATGTCTTGAACTTGGGGCATCTAGTTTGGAGATGACGTGTACGGTGCCTAATTATTAAATTACTCTTCATCCCGCGCCATACCCGGTATGGTATGTAATTATATTCCAGTATCTGTCCCACCATTTCAATAATAAATTCAAAATATAATACATTAATATGCTCTCAAAATGATTCGAACCCATTATTTCTACTAAAAAACATGTATTTCAAGAGTCTAAACTGCTAAATTGCATGTTAATTGTAATATATTTTTTAAGTAAATAATTTTTCGAATACTCCCTAAAATGAATCCACTTGAAAAAGCAAGTGTTATAGTAAATATTTTGAAAATTAACCGTTGGATTAGTAATTCCGCTAATATACGTTATGCATGCCCAAATCACATTGATCCAATTGCTAATTTTTCAAAACAATAATTATGAATTATAAAAATTATAACAATTTTCGATAGTTTTTTATAATTCATCTTAAAAATATGATTTTTTTTTTTTAATTAATCTTTTGATCAATGTAATTTTTTGTATATACGATGTGTCATGTGGACACATATAATTTAATCCAATTGTTAGTTTATCAAAATACCTATTTCATATTGGTTTTACAAACCATATGTCAAACTATGGATAAAGTGGTATGCCTAGGATTTTGAAAAATTGACCGTTTAATTAAATACAATTGTTATGAATTTCATGTTCGTAAAAAGTCATAGTGATCTAACGGTTAGTTTCTGACAAATGTTCATGAAAAATTATAATATTTTAATTATTCAAAATGCCACAATTTTTATTTAGATAATTTTTTTCTTTTAAAAAAAAAAAAAACATTGGATCGTTTATATTTTTTATGAGTATGTAATTTATAAGAAGTGTATCTATTTCAACAGTCAGTTATTTAAAATTTATTTTGTGCTTTCCCCTACAGACTATAGATTATAGAGGTCACCTTATACATAGACAACATAGTTGTGTGAAATGGAACTTATAACAACATCGTTTATGTTTATCCTGAATAAAGATAAAACTTGAATAATTGAATTGAGAGAGAGAGTTAACCAACTCAACAAAATAAGAGAGACTTGACTTATTATGTAGGAAATATATAAGAATTGTTAGAAAATGTTTTAATTTGTTAGTAAGATCACTTATACGTGAGAAAATCAAGTAATCAATATTATTAAAAAATGGTTAAAATATTAAAATTGATGGAAGTGACATAAAAGTTAGGAGGTCATTAATAATTTAAATTTTATATTATATATAATATAATATAAAAATATATAATTTATGAATAATATAAAATTATATATTTTAAATATAAAATATATATAAGCGGGATGAGGAATCTCGTGTCATCCCGCGGCACGGGAAAAAATATGCTCATGCTACGAATTTCGGTGGGATAAATATTTTTAATTCCATCCAACCCCATATCCTGAAAAACTTAAAAATAATCCGTTCATGTAGTAATGGAGATCTTCTGTCCTACTTTTATGTTTTACTCACAAAAATACATTTTAAAAATTTAAATATAAATATTTATTAAAATATTAAATTTTTATAGTGAACTTTTATGGGAGGGGATCCTCACGTAGGAGTGGGACCGATCCGAGGGAATGCGACGAATTGCAATCCGTAGGTCGGCGTAAGATTCCATTAGAGTTGACGATTGATCGTTGAAGTATAAGTTGCAATCTGTTATCGGACCGGCTCACCATGTTGTTGCCCCGGTTCACCATATTAGTTATGCCACGTGGTTTGTGCGAGTTATCCTGATAATTTATCGGACCGAGACTGCTGAGCTCTTGGGCCCACAAGCCCATTCCTCTGGAAGTCACTGTTTTTAAAATGGGCCCCACTGAACCTAGCCGTCATTCTGGCCACCAGAGTTGCATATGTTCCTCAAGCAGATAGCACGCATCCTAATAGGACTGACCGTTACCGGCTATTCCCGGTCACCCACCTAGTTCATTCCGAACACAACGTAACTGACATCACATCCAGGTTCATTCTCCTTCCCTACATCTACTAGTCTCCTTCAAACCCCTCCACCACCTGTCTTTCTCGCTCTAACTCTGTCTAACTCTCTCTCTTAGGGTTAGGGTTTCTGCAACCTTCATGGAAACGTCTGCTTCGTCTTCAAATTTGTCTCGATCATTTTTTCGTTACTTCTACTGCACTTGCTTCAGACGCTGTTGTCGCTGCTTTTGTTGTTTCTATACCTATCCATAGCCTCCGGAAAGGCTGGTAGAAGATTAGGTTTATGGATTTAACAAATGCTCAATCGTCTCTCTCTCTAGGGTTTCATTCGCATGCATCACCGTCGCCAATTGCCAACAATTCAGTACAGCTCCAAATTGATTCGAGCTTTCGTAATAATCAATCCAATTCAATTGCCCCTGTTCCATTGCAATTGCTTGAGCAAAAGTGTGAGAATTTTAGGGATGAAATTGGTGAAGAAGAGAGAGAAGACGAAGAATTTAGTTTTATGGGACATCCGATGTGTTTGAAGAGGCAGAGAGAGGGACAATCTTCGTCCTGCTCGTCGTCATCGAACCCTTCGAAGCGGGTTTTGATTGAACCAGGTCTCGAACAGAGGCGAGCCAAGGTGCGGGCCTGGGGTAACCAGCCTCTTCGTGTGGCTGACCCCGATGTGTTTGAGATTATGGAGAAGGAGAAGAAGAGACAGTTCAAAGGAATTGAATTGATAGCTTCGGAGAATTTTGTGTGTAGGGCAGTGATGGAAGCTCTAGGAAGCCATTTGACGAACAAGTATTCGGAAGGAATGCCGGGTGCTCGATACTATACGGGCAATAATTATATTGATCAAATTGAATTACTTTGTTGTAAGCGTGCATTGGTGGCTTTTCATCTTGATCCTGAGAAATGGGGTGTGAATGTTCAGCCTTACTCTTGTACATCAGCGAATTTCGCAGTGTACACTGGTCTTCTGCTTCCCAGGGATCGAATTATGGGGTTGGATTCCCCGTCCGGTGGGCATTTGAGTCATGGGTATTATACTCCAAGCGGGAAGAAGGTTTCAGGGGCCTCGATATTTTTTGAGAGTCTACCTTATAAAGTGAATCCGCAGACGGGTTATATTGATTACGATAAGCTTGAGGAGAAGGCGCTTGATTTTCGTCCCAAAATACTTATTTGTGGTGGGAGTTCATATCCCAGGGAGTGGGATTATGCGAGGTTCAGGCGGATTGCGGATAAATGCGGAGCAGTGCTCATGTGTGACATGGCTCATATTAGTGGTCTTGTTGCTGCTAAGGTTTGAATCCTTGTAGTTAATTTATGCTTTTATCTGGATATATAGATTTTAATTATTAATTCTACTTTCTGTGAAATTTAATGCTCTAATCTTAGGTTTATGTGTGGATTTGTTACATTGTATCTAGATTATACAATTTGGCTCGGCCATTACAAAGAAAGAGTTGAATCAGAATTAGTCACCTATACATTTAAGGGAGACTACTATAAAAAAATATCATAGGATGTTCATTTTTGAGGCATCTATGAGCAAAGAGAACATATATAAGATCATATAATTTAGGGGCATATTGGTTACATGTCTACAAATTCTTTGATGTATTTTACAGCATTCATGAATTCTCCATGTACCTCCAATAACTCGTAGCCGAGTAGATGAATTTAAGAAGATAAAAGAAGCTCACAATTCGATTACAATTGTAGATCTAAGGTACTATGGATTATATATGTGTGCAAGAGAGAGAACAAAGAGATAAGAGAGTAAGTATATAAGAGAATGTATAACCTTTTTCCCTACAGTCTTTACATAAATACGAAAGGATGCATATGGTGGCTATGCAAATAACCACCAAAAAATCATGAATTGGTGCGTTGGTTGATTTTAAAAGAATTAGTTAATACTTAGAATTTAGAAAGGGTGCATTGGTTCAATAGAATAGAATTATGAAAGAGTATTTTGGCAGCCATGAATTTAAATTTTGTGTGAACCAATGGTAGAAGAATATTTTGAGATGATTAATTATGCTTTGAATACACACTGCTCTTAAGCTGTATAGTACTGGGATATTAGTTATAAGGTCCTCCACACTGATTAACCGGTAGATGTTGGGAGTTGAACCTGTGTTACAGCATTACAACTTTGGTCACCAATGGTTGATCCTCTAACATTCTCATTTTTCATATCTTGACTTCCTGAACTCTTATGATTTTTAAGTTATATATATATATAGAGTTAGGATCCAGTGCGCATGCGCACCATGCATCCAGACAGTTTGTGACGCACATGTGTTGGCGCGTGCAATGCACGGACGGTCTGGATTCACAATGCGCACCAGATCCATTTCATATATATATACATGTACTGTTTTAATAGAAGGCAGGCAGGCAGCACACGTTTCTGTGTGAGCGGTTATTGAGGATTGATTGAACATGGTTGTGGGTGGAGCATTTTTTCCTTTGCAGTTCAAACATGCGATTTTGCATTTTTCACTCTTTGATTTTTTAGTTATAAATTAATGGCAGGAGTGATTTGATATGAACAAAAAAGAGATGAGGGGAGAGACCAACGGTCTCCCAAGGCCCAACTACTTTCTATAATAGTATAGATATACATACAAAAAAAAAAATGCATATAGGTATATATATTATGGTATTACTTATACACAAATATACAAATGTGTAGACGTAGCAATGTTGTGTATAAGAGGCTAAGAAGCACGGACACTTCTCTAGAGGTGCTGTGTCGATGTCAAACACAACACTTCTTCAACGCACCTTTGATCTTCTTCTTCTTTTTCCTTTTCATTTTCTTTTCCATACTATCTTTTTTGTGAACAATTCAATTAGGATTTTCAATACTAATACAAAGAGATGCATTTTGAATGAGGAATGTGATGCTACATGATATATAATGTAATTATATGCATAAAAATATATGTTATATTAATGTCATGTTCCCGCCATGTCGTGTCCTAAATTTTTTAGATTTGCGTTGGCGTATCCTTGTCGTGTTGTTCCCGCCTTGTCGTATCCTAAATTTTTTAGATTTTCTGCGTCGGCGTATCCTTGTTGTGTTGTTGCTGCGTCGCATGTTCGTGCTTCTTAGATCAGTGGCATACTAATAAAGATATACATCCTTGCATACATGTGTATACAGGAGCTCTAGATCCTTTTAATGTATCTAAATTTACACTGTCTTGCTTTTGGCGTGGTTCATTCTATGATTTGCTTACTTGGGGCAGTTGTCATTTTTCATATTGTGCTAAGCGATTCTATTTGTATAAAAGCAATGATTTAAAATCCTTGATTGGGACATATTTAATGTTAATTTGATCGTTAAGTACAATACTGTATCAGTGATTAGTTTTAGAGGTGTTTTGGTTGGATTGATGGAATCTTGCTAAGCATTGAGTCCCATTTTTTTTCTTTCTTGTGTTACAGGCACTACTTCCTAGTATTTCCCTTTGTCAGCTACAGATTTGTAATTGTTGGACATATTCAGAAATCATCGTTGCAATTAATGTTTATGTTTTTTTTTTATTCCTCCAAAGAGTTGCAATTTTTGTGAGAGTAAAACACAAGGAGCTTTTTTATATTTTAATCATAGTCATTTTTATTATTAAAAAAAGTGATTTGCTTGATAGATGGCCAAATTTCCATTGGAACTCACATGTTCCCTGCTCTTTCTGATATTTCATACTAGTTTACGTTGCAAAAGTTTCTTGGCTATTATCATAATGCATTAATCTGTTGGCTGCGGTATAATCATATAATATGTTTTATTTGTTTCAGCTGTCAAGATATGTAGTGTTTTGTTAATACAAGTAGTCTTTATTGGCATGAACTTTCAGACTTCTGACGCTGTTCATTGTCTTTAAAATGTTAAATTATAATTATGATGTGAAATATTTTCTTAGCCAAAAGGCTGAGAAAGGTATAGATGTGAACTATTTTTGTTCAATTGATTTAGTTGTTGTTTAGAGCTTAAGTTGATACTGCATCAAGTACTATACTTGTTTTAGCCAAAAAGCAGAACAACTTTATTCCACTTAAATCAAAAAATATTTCCACAAAATTTTCTCTCTTATTATTTGTGTTTGGAATGTATTTTTTTACAGGAATGTGTTAGCCCATTTGATTACTGTGATATTGTCACCTCAACAACTCACAAGAGTCTCCGGGGTCCTCGGGGAGGCATTATTTTTTACAGAAAAGGCTTAAAATCAAGGAAGCAAGGCATTCTTCATGGTCATGGAGATGATAACAACCAGTTTGATTTTGAGGAAAGGATAAACTTTGCTGTTTTTCCTTCTTTACAAGGGGGGCCTCACAATAATCACATTGCTGCTCTTGCCATAGCCTTAAGTCAGGTGGCTACTCCAGAGTACAGAGCATACATGCGACAGGTCAGGAAAAATGCTCAGGCTTTAGCATCTGCTTTGCTGAGAAGAAAATGCAGATTGGTTACTGGTGGTACTGACAACCATTTGTTGCTCTGGGATCTAACAGCTCTAGGCTTGACGGGTATTTTTCTTTACCTGCCAATTTTTCTTAAAGAACATCTTGCACATTGAATCAAGGCAGGTTATATCTTGACTTTAAAGATGTTATTGAAACTGCAACATCTTGAGTTTAGTGATATTATTGAAACTATGGCCCCAAATGTAGTGTTCTTATAATTATATTGGCATGCTAATTTGTTTTGATTTATGGCTAAAACTTGAAGATCATGCTTTGCATCAGATGATCCAAGTACTTGAAGATCAATTAAGAATCATTGTATTTAGAAATGAATCACTATTTATTTTGATAATAGCCAAGAAATTTTGTATCTTTTCAACCTGGATGAAGATTATTAAGTAATTCAACCTGGATCTGCAGAGGCAATGGCTGCATGTGTGCATGCAGACACACAGAAGTGCGGCTGTTATTATTCCTCTGGTACCACTTTTTCTCCCATTTTGCTTGGTTTACTGAGAGACCTAATTATAGCCCACCCTTTCTACAAACATGGCTATAGTATAGTGCAATATGTTTTATTCAGAGCATAATGAAAGTATCAGTGGATGCCCGAACCTGATTTGTAGATTGATACACAAATTTGTTAGAAAGCAATGTAACGATGAGTTGAGTAGTAAGGAAGATGTCTTGATGGATGGGATATATTTTAGTAAATCCATATGCATTAGCTAACAAATAAGTACTGGGGAGAAAGATCTTTAAGAGAGTTGTAAATCACTATTTTAGTATAATTTCCTCTCGTCTTTAAATATCACGTAAGTTACTTTAATAAGTAATTGGTGGAAGAAACTTTCAACAATGAAGGGGAAAGGATATTGGGATTTTTTATTTGCTGTGGGCGATTTAATGATCATATCAAATATTTAATATTCAAATCTTAAACAATATTGTGATAGACCAATGCTTTGGTGCATGAACTGGTCTATTTGTTCATATTATATGATGTAAACATACATTTTACCTGTTTTATCAGGTTAAGACACGTTTCAAATTAGATCTGTTTTTTTATTTTTGTTTTTAATTTGTTAAGACGTTCTCTTTACTTATCATAATGTATATGTTAATTGTATTACCCACAAATGTACCATGCAGCACAGATGATCACATGCTGCCACATTGTATAAGTCACCAGATTGCTGCTGCTTATTCAACATGAGATGTTTTCTTCGTTAATAGGGCATATGAGAGTTGTTTTTCCTTATTGAAACAAAATAAGTATGCCGTATATGTGAGAGTTGGAAATATTAGCAAAACCACATCATATAAAACAAAATCCTTGTTAAACATATTAGAAAACTACATTTTTTTTTTAGTCTCAAATTCAAGAATGTCATGTAGATGGGAGTTGGTTGGACATCAGATGGAAACTGACTCAGGCCATTATGTTATACATTTCATTTTGGCACACTAGTTGATTGTATAACATGGAGACATAAGCATAGTTGTCTAAATTATAGAAATGTGATCAGTTGTTGAATGCCCTAATGCTAGCTGTTAAGAAAAAGTGTTATGTCCTATGCCAAAGTTGATTTTTTCACCTAAGATGACTTATCCAATTGAATGGGTGTTTGATTCAATGTTCTTTCTCTTTTTTGGGGACTGCAACTTTGTTAATTCCTTTTAAGAGACAAAAATTTGTGTCTTTTCTATTTTCCTTTTTCTTTTTCTTTTCTTAATGGTATTATTAATTATTGTAGGCAAGAACTATGAGAAGGTCTGTGAGATGTGCTACATTACTCTGAACAAAAGTGCAATATTTGGGGACAATGGTGCTATATCGCCAGGAGGGGTCAGGATTGGTAAGTTGTGATATCATCATATTGCATTTGCAATTATTAAATATTATTAGAGCTTCCTCTTTAGCATATTGAGTTCCTGACAACTTGTAAGTGGTTGCTAACTATACCTGACTTCTTCGTTGAGTAACAATTTGCAAGTCATTTACAAAGACCCAGAACATTTTAAAACATTTATTCTTCAAAATTTCCCATATTAATTCTTTCAAATTCCAAGGTTTTAGGGCCATAAAAGAAAAACTCTATTAGCATGCAGTGCATCTACCCAACTCAAACTCAATTTATTCTTAATTTTGTCTCTGTTCCCTTTTTCCTCCAATTAGCTCCCGAATTCCAATATATTTCTGGTGATGAATAATTCCTGATACTGAATATCACCATGCTTGTAACATGTATGATCTGAGGATATCAGCTTATTGTCATATTTCACTTTCTTATACTTTTTCTTTTTAATTTCTCAGGTACTCCTGCTATGACAACGAGAGGTTGTCTGGAGGCTGATTTTGAGACAATTGCCGACTTTCTCTTTAGGGCAGCACAGATTACAAGTCTTGTGCAAAGGGAACATGGTAAGTTGCCGAAAGATTTTCTCAAGGGTATCCAGAACAATAGGGATATTGTTGATCTCCAAAGCCGGGTGGAGACATTTGCTTCCCAGTTTGCAATGCCAGGATTTGACATTTGAATATGTAAAAGAGACTGCTTGCATACATACATTTATAACATCATTATGTTGCTTCTGGCACTTATACCCACTTCACATGGTAACCCATCCATTTTTTTTCGATGCCCTCTCTGTTTTCCCATTCATCTCCGGTAAATTACGGAAAATCAGTCAATGTTCTGGACATGATGCGAAAGTTATACAACTGTCACTGACCGGACATCCTGACTGTTTCTCTGTGATTTTTCCCCTCTTTTTTATTTTTCCGATATATTTGTGAAGGCACGACCAAAACTTTGAAGTTTGGTAGTCTGTTAGTCTCCATTATACTTGTGTAATAACAGTGTTGTCTTAGAACAAGAACCTCTTACTTCAGCTGTTTCAAAAATGAGTTATATTTTTAAAATTGACAAACATGTAATGCAGTCATTGTTTATTCGTTTTTGCTTTTCGCTGCTATTATTTATGTTATTCAGAATATGTGTTCTCCTGAGGCAGCTGCAGTCACTTTTGTGTTTGTTGCTGCCATTATTTCTGGCATTTTATACTTTTTGTTGCTTCTCTTATTTATGTCACTTGATTATTTTCTGCCATTGTGTCTGCTTCACTTCTTTTGATATTAGAAAATGGTGAAAATTAAAAACTTACCTCAAAACCCCAAACCCTAATCTTTGTTTTGATATTAGAAAGAGACACGGAAAGGAAAAGAAAATGTTGAAAATTGTTTAGAAATAGATTTATTTTTCAAAGCATTTAAAATTTCTCCTTTCCTTTGCAACAGAGACTAATTCTTCCATGAATTTCATTTCTTTTTGAGAGAATCCCGCGTCGTTTTTAAGGCCAATGGTCTTGGGTAGTTGTAAGTTGGGAGCATATCTTAGCTATCAAATTGGTCTTTAGCTTCTGGCACTGCTAGCATTATTTTGGTGCTTGCTTAGGTTGTTTGATCTTCATTTTTTATTTTCCCCACTATTATTTAAACTTTGTTTATTTAGGGTAGGAAAGAGGGGAGGCAAGGCATGAATTTCCGGCAAGGGACAAAAGGCATGGGATACGGTTGGAAGGTAGAGAAAGTGACCCCCACAAATTTTTTATATTTTAATATTTCTTCCCTTCAAAACCCCAAAATAGGGGAAGGGAATTGGCAACAGAATAAAATCATCTTTTGAAGAGAGAGAGAGAGAGAGAGGAGCACAGAAGAGACATGTCAGGAAGGGAAGATGTGCTGGGAAGCTTTCATCATCAACTCCATTGCTTTCAAAGTGAACCGAATCAGACAAAAGCTTCCTAAGAGCAAAGGAAGTGCTTTTGAAATTAAAAGCAAACCCAGGAATCTTACAGTCTCCCATCCTTCCCCCTACTATCCTAAGCGCCTCCCCCACCCCAACTTTTTTCATCATTCTTTCACAACTAGAATGATTAGTCATTTACTACAACAACTAAAGAGCCACCCCTCTCTCTCTCTCTCTCTCTCTCTCTCTCTCAACCCCCAGGAGGGAAATCACTAGTAAAACCCAAAACAAATACAAAAACAAAACCAAAGAAAGCCTAAACAATTAAAATAAAAAATAAAAAAAAAATACACAAGAAGCTTCCATTCCTCTATACCCCATTAGAAGCTGTTGTTTCATGTTTAGATGGGAAAACTTGGCTCTACAGTCTGCATCAAAGCCAGTCCTTGGTTGTCTATTCTCTTTCATTTTCTTGGACTCCTCATGTTAAGAGTTTCCACAAATTCAAAATAACATGATATGGTTTGTTTGAAAATTTTACAAATTAGATCCACCTAGGTCTGTTCTCTTATTATTATTTAATTTTTAAATAAATTAATTTACAATTCACCTGAAAAATGTCATAATTATATTCTATTTTTCATACAGATTTGCAGGAAAAAAAAAAAAATTCCTTACAAGTTGAAAACTCATCTTCTACTATATTTTTATATTTTACCAAACAACCCTTATAATAATTTTTTATACCTTTTATTTCCTTTTTATTTCCTTTTTGTCTACTAAACCATGGAAACCTAACTTTACTCTAAAACTAATTTTAATATTAACAAATCCATCAATATATATCATGTACATAAACCCAAAACCTCTTCCCAAAAGTAAAAATACCCAAAACAAATGTGCTTTAACCCAAAACTTCTCCATGAAAGTTAAAATGGATGCCACTACACCACCAGATCATCATCAATTCAAAATTTTCCACTTTGGGTTCTTTAAAAAGAACAATTATAGAGTACCCTTTAAAACTTCCAACTATACTGTAAAAAGCAAAAACAGAGATACCACAAGAGAGTAAAGAAAAAAAAAATTAAAAAAAAAAAAAAAAAAAAAAAAAAAAAAAAATTTTTTTTTTTTTTTTTTAGGGTTGTTGCAAGAATTCTATCTCCTACCTCTCTGTCTATCTGTGACTGCAAAAGTCCAAAAGCTTCTTCCTTCCTTCAACAATTTCATCAAAGAAATCATCAAGCTGTCCAATAATATTATCAGCACCAGATCTCAAAACCCCAAAACATCCTTTCAAATTCTCCACTCTCTCTCTAATTCCATCCTCTGTTTCCCACTCCACCACCACTCCTCCAACCCTCTCCAATTCTCCTCTCAGTTCATCAATGGCGATCTTCGATCTTCTAAACTCATACATCAGAATACCCGCAGGCCGGCCACTCATCTGGTTTATCTCCGATGCCACCCTCTGCTGTAATCTCGATGTCGAGATCATAAAAGCCGATCCAAAAAACAAGCACCCTTCATATCCTCCTCCTCCTCCTCCTCCTCGGAGAAAATTCGATTCCGGCCAACAATAAACGAGGCCACAGAGCAAGATCATGAGAAGAAGTGAGCTTACGTTTCTCATTGCGTACAGAACTCCTCGAAACCCATTGAATCCGTTGAGTTTTGATTCGATTGAAACTTTCTCGTCGAATCGTAGAGAAAGTTGTTGGATTCTTGTTTCCAATAATGCTCTGTTTTCTTCCTCCAATCCTACTGCTTCTCGGCGACATCCTGATATTGCTCGAATCACCTGTTTTTAGAATTCAATTCAAGAACGAATTCAAATCAATGATTCAAAACCAAGAAAAATGAAATCAAATTTATTTTTTATGTATTTATTTATTTTTCCAATTCTGGGTCTAGCGATTCTTGATCGCCTGAGCTACTCTGTTTGAATTAAAACCTTCCATTTTTTAAATATTTTTATTTTTATTTTTGCAGATTGTGATTGACCTGACGAGAGAGTTGAGGACTGAGAAGACGATGACCGTCGATTGAAGAAGCGATATTGAAGCCGGCAGAGTAGTAATTCTCCATGCCGGAGATGCCGGATTTAAGGACATGACACGCTTCCCAGAGCTTCTTGCTTTCGTCCATGTACTCATCAAGCCACTTCTCGCCAACGGGCAAATGGAGCTTTTGAACGAGAAGAGTTAATTGGGAATGAAAGGATCGAAGAAGTGAAAGAACCCTTTGAAGGAATTGAATTGACATGAAGTTATTGGAGAGAAAGACGCGTTCAAGATCGTCGATTCCTCTTGTTAGAAAGGAGTAGAAGCCATTGACAGAGTTGGTGGAAGAAGGATCCATCATGGAAAAAAACTGTAGAGAGAAAAGATAAGAGAGAGAGAGAGGAAGGGGAAAAAACAAGGTTGCAGAGAGAGTGATATTTAAATTGAAAGAAGAGGAGAGAGAGAGAGAAGGAGGAGAATAAGAAGAAGAAGAAGAATGGAAGAGAAGGAATATCTTAGAAGCTCAGGTTTCTAAGGTTGAAAAGGATTGTTGGGAGCAATGATGGGTGTTTCCTATAGAGGGGAAAGGATGATTGGTAATCTGCCATTTTCATTGTTTAATGGGCAGAAAGGAAGTTAAAAAAGAAACATAAAGAGGGTTGAAATTTAATCAAATAATCAAAAAAGGGAAAAAAGGAAAAAAAAAAAACTTAGAGAGAGAAAGGCCAAACCAAAAAAAAAAAAAAGAAAAAAAAAAGACCCATGAAAATTTCATGAGATCTCTTCCAATTTCTTCCTTTTAGGGTTTTGTTTTGTCCTTAACATCCCTTTTTATGGTTTTTGTAAAAAGAAAAATAATGAGGGTTGAAAATTAGGCAAATAATTAAAATTTAGAGAGAGAGAGGCAAACCCCCCTCCCAAAAAAAAAAACATGAAAATTTCATGAGCTCTTCTCAACCAAAAAAGAAAACCCATGAAAATTTAATGAGGGTTCTTCCAATTTCTTCCTTTTTAGTGTTTTGTTTTGTCTTATATCCTTTTAATATATATATATATATATATATATATATATATATATATATATATATATATATAGAGAGAGAGAGAGAGAGAGAGAGAATTAAGAATAGGTAGAGGAACAAGTGGGGGTGGTGTTTTTAGTTTCTATGTTGTGAGAAGTAAAAAGTTTGACTGGATTGACTGAAATTCTGCTTCTAAATTGTATTTGTTCCATTAGGATATGAAGTCCCTATCCCTTTTGATATGAGTGCTGTTTGGCTTCTTCTTTCCTCCTTTTCTTCCTCGAGCAACTGACTTTGCTCCCTTTACTTCCCCTCTTTTCTATTGAAATTTGTGGGGTTTGTTTCTCCTAGATATTTTTCTCTTTTATTTATTTCTTTTTATTTTAAAGGCAGATGGAATGGAATGATGGGATTCCTTGTATTTCTGTTTTTATACCTTTCTACTATGCAAAATCAGTCTTTTTAGGCCATATATCCTTTAAAATTTCCCCCCTTCTCTCCCTCTTTTCTTTTAATAATGTATCCCTTAGTTTTTCTTTGAATAAATTCAACCCATTACTCGATCCATCCGGCCTATTGAAAAGGACTTTTGAATCGAATTTACTTGATCTTTGTTAGGTATGATCTATTGGGGTCACCCGAATTTGTTGCATTTTATCTACTGGATTTTTAGAGATAGATTGGTTTTGGTCATTTCCCAAGTGCCAAAAATTGGTACAAAGCCATACCAGTCAGTTCTCTCTAGCCTCTTAGTAAAGCACCATATATTTTCTCTAATTTTAATTCATATATATATATATATATATATATATATATATATATGTCATTTTTCTAGATGGGGGTGGGGGACCAGGAAATCTTTTATAAATATATATAAATATAATATAATTATATATGGGGGGGGGTTTGGTATTTTATTATTTATTTGTGGGAGAAGGGTGCTCGTGGGTTTTTGGAGAATGTGACACTTGAGAGTATGTTGGTCTTTTGAGATCTCATTGGAAAGTGAAGAAGAACTAGGGAGCATTATTTAAGGGCATTTTGATTTGGGCACTCACACTCTTTCATCTTTTAATCTATGGAGCACTTCAACCCCCCTCCTCCCACACCTAATTATAAGATAAGGTTGCCCCTTATGTCTAATTAAGATATTTTCCTTTGATGAAGTCTAATTTAGATGTTGTTATCCTTCATTTATTACATGAATAATTTTGGTTTTTATTTTTTCTTCTCTCTCTCTAGGCCAAGAAGAAGGGGGACCCTCCATGTAGAAAACTACAGAGAATTTAATTTGAAAATTGATGTATCAGCGCTAATTTCGTATCAAATTTTTTATATGAGATTCAACGAAAATTTGTTTCATTAGACTAGATAGAAAAATAAAAAAGGGTCAAATTTGTGTATACCCTAATTTGATTAGCGTAAGATTTACATAATGTAAAATTAAATATATGATCTTCTCTTTGTTTCCCGAGCCTCTAGTGAGTTACAGACAGAGTTCGAAAATGTCAAATCTTTAACTTAATTAAAATTGTGTATGGCAAGATGTCGTTTATGATTTAGCGACCAAATTAGAGCCTTTGAGCCAATTTAATATAAATAAAATAAATAAAAATAAAAATAAAAACCTTGTTTAATTTTCAATTCAACCCTTTAAATGGCATTATGTAGAATCTCCAAATCAAACCTTCATTAGTGGACAAATGCATTCTTCCAAATGCATGTTTCCTCAGGTTTTCCAGGTATTAATGTAAACTCAAGCTCTCTTGTTTCTGAAAGGAACATTTCTATTATCAAATTTAAATTGAGTTGGACTTGAAATGACATTAGAACTTAATTTTAGGTAATATTAATTAATTTTGTATTATTAAGTAGAATTAAAACCATGTCGTGTACTTTATAGCAGTACCAAATTATCATTAGGGCAAGATAATCGTGGTAATATTGAAAATCATCGAACAATCATATCAAGGAAATTAGGAAAAACTAAATTGAAATTGGGCTGTGAAAATTGAAGGATTTTTTAGCAAATTTGAATGTTTTTAATATTTATAGTTGTACTTTAAGAAAAAGGTTTAATTGAAAACAAAATTCAACAAGGAATTCAATAAATTCATTGAAAAAGGTCAAAATTAAAATTTTGGTATAAAGATATTTTTATTTTTATTTTTATTTTTCCCAAATTCAGTAAAAAATTTTGAACACAAGCTAGTAAAATTTAGCTGGAAATTCATGAATTTGGGACTTCCTATTTTGGCCTAGCAATCAAACAACTTTTAAGAATCCAAACTTTGCCAATTTGTGACTTCCTATTTTGGCCTAGCAATCAAACAACTTTTAAGAATCAAATGGGGTAAGTTGTGGATTCAGAATATGGTGGGTGAGGAAGTGTTTGGTTACTAATGGTAAAAGATGAATTTCTTGCAAAACTTTATAAAGAAAAATTATACATTACCTTCTTTTAAGTTGGTTTCCACTTTTTCTATTTATTTATTTTTTTTTCCTATACAGGTATTTTGGGTCAGCTTGCGCAATCCTGCACCCCGAATAAGACTTCCGAAACAAGGAAATATAAGGGATAAAAATTACATTTTATCTTTATAATTTAAAAATTACATTTGATCTTAACTCATTTTTTATAATATGATGAAAGGAAATATAGTGTCATTGATTGAAACTATAAGGTATGCTTTATATAAAAAGGATCTATAAGGGATAAAAGTAAACATGGGCCAACCAAGAATAGGGCAAAGTGTAATTTTCTTAAATTATAAATAGATTCATAAGATTACCTTCAATAACCCCCTTTCTTGATACTTATTGTGTGTGTGAATTTTAATTACTTTGGATTGGCAGGATTGCTAAATTTTATGTTGAATTTGGTCATTTTTAATTTTTTTTTTTTTACATAGATAGGATTTGAACTCAGGCCATCCATTTTATTATGGATAGAAATTATTTCTTGGTCAAGATAGCTGTCAAATAATTTGGCAGTCATTTAAACATGATAATTCTTCGATCTTCTTCTTTTTCTCTTTAATTCTTCTTCTTTTTTTTTTTCCTAAAAAAAGCAATATATATATATAGCAAATGTTGAGTTAGGCTCAACAAACACTTAAATGGCCATTAGATCTCGGTCATTTGAGTGATGAATTAGGCCATTTGAATGATCCATTAGTTATTTAATTGTTTGCTGACTTCAATTCAGCCTAAATCAACAAATGTTGATTTGATCATATATATATATATATATATATATATTAGAATTGATCCCACCTCATCCATCCCAGATTAAAGTCCCCCCAAAAAAAAAAAAAATTGAAAAAAAATGTATATAATACTGTCCACTTCCCTAAAATTCAAGGTAAAGGCTGTAGCTTTTCTTTCCAAAGTTGCCTTCATACCCTTAACTTTATTTGGGCCACTCAATTTAATCTAAATTTGGTCCAGTGACAGTACATTTTTTTTAAAAGCATAATCTGTCTCCTCAAAAATATTCATCCTCGTGAATCATTCCTTTGATATTCTATGCTGTCATATTTTTTAATTAATTTTATCTCTAGCAATTTTTTTTTTTTTAATACATTCTAGTTACTTAATGGATTTTATTAATATGCGCTGTTACAGATTAAGATGTATTAAATGAAGCAAAAAAAATGTATGAAAAAATATGTTTGCACTATTTTCTTTGCATTTTCCATTTTTCTATCATTTTCATATTTTTCCATGCACTTTCTGCTTAACATGTGCCCTCCTTTATGTAACTTAACATGTGTTCTTAGGGCACACAATAATAGAACCCTTAATTTATTTGTATAAAACAAAATATCTTCAACTAACTAGCTATTTGAATTATCTGTTTGGATCCCAGAAAAGTTTGAAGCTTTGATGAAAAAGTAAAATTGAAAAATGATGTTCTTTTTGTTAATTTTAATACTCACTAAAATAAATTAAGTATTTGTTTGGATACCAAGAAAAGTATAGAGAAAGAAAAGAATAAACTTTAACAATACTTTGAAAAATGAATTTATTTTTACTCAATTTTTACTATTTTACATTCCTTTTTCTTACTATTTCCAAGATCTAAACATAATAGAAACTTAATTGCTTTCAATTTTGGGGTACTTTAGATCAAGAAAGTTTAGGACTAGAATATAAAAATTAAACACTAGATGTTTTTTAAATTTAAAATTTTTTTTTCTTTTTTTTTTTTTTTTTTTTTTTTACCACCTTTATTTTATTTTCCTGCCCTTTTTATGAATATTGTAAATAATAAATTGCGTAAGAAAACAGCAAAGTAATTGATGAATGATAACTTTGTTGTGTTCATTTGACAAATGGGCATTTGATAGCTTTGATAACGAAACGTATAACGCTTTCAAAAGATGAGGCCTTATCAGGACAATTGTAAATGTACTTAATTGAAATATGGTTTATTAATTATGAATGGATTATAATTTTTTACAATTTTTTCTACCTCAAGCTAATACTATAAAAGAAAATTTTTGGAAAAATTATCCAAAAGTCCTACGTTTAGAGCTTTATGTCCAATTTTATACTGTGAGGTTCGTAAGATTTCAAATTCTTTTTCTATTTGTTATATTTTAAAAAGACCCACACTCAAAATCTAGTAGTATAAAATGTTTATGTAAGAGAGCTATGATTATATAACCTAAAAAAATTTAACAAAAATATTTTTCAATTTTTTAAATTATAATAAGATACTAGAAGAAAAATGTTCATATGAGGGATACCTCATTTTAACTAAAATCAGCTAAGGCCCTTGAGCCATTGGATTGAAATCTTGAGATGAACCATGCATTAAGTGAATGGAAATACAAGGGTTTGTGTTCTTAGCTGATTTTAGTTAAAATGAGGTATAACTGATAACACCAGGACCCGATAGTAGCAATCAACTAAAGTTTTAACCTTACCCTGGTCTAAAATCCTAGCTTCCTCCTTGCCCACTTAGCTCTACTAATCCTTAACTTTTATTGCCAATTATTGTAACGAGATTATTTAATGTAATGAAAAACTGAATTTTTTTTTATTATAAAAAAAAAAAAAACAATAAATGAAAAATTCTTTTATATATGATGGTGAAAATATCCAGTGTAATTGTTTAGAGCGAGAGACAACATGTACACGAGTGGCTGTCCATATGCGGGTCCACGGATCGTACGAAAGTAAACATGCCGGACGGCTAAGATTTGTCCCACCACATCCTTTTCATCCTACCTGTGATATTAAACCCTAGAAAGACTTTTAGAGAAGAATGTTTCATTTTCTTATTTATTATGATCCTATACTAGATGGATACAACTGGATGATCCAGAGCCTCTCAACAATCGAAAATGATACAAAGGAATAAATGTTTATTATATTATTTTATATTAAATAAAATAGCATTTAAATTATAATTTTTTATAAAGTCAACAAAATAAATTTTGAAAAACCGATCCTCTTATGTATGTCAAGCCTGCTAAAAATCATAATGATCCAATAGTCGGTTTCAGAAAAATGTTATTGTGAAAAATTATAATTTTTTTTTTCAAAAAATCATCAACTCTTTTCAATTGATTTTTTATTTTTAATTTTTTATAAACTAACCTTTAGATCGCTGAGATTTTTAGAGTGCATATGTAACTTTCTTAAGAAGTGTTTCTATTTCAACGGTAGGCTTATCAAAATTTATTTTAGGAAAATACTATGCATCACTATAATAATCGATACAAAATAGAAAGATCGTGAACTTCCAAAAATACCCATGAGTGATTTTCTAAAACAATCATCATTTTCTTCTTGTAGTGATGCTTGTAGTGATTCGTTATAGCGATGTATAACATTTTTCAGTTGATTTTTTTTTTTTAAAAAAAACTAACCTTTAGATAACTGAGATTTTTAGAGTGCATATGTAACATTCTTAAGAAGTGTTTCTATTTCAACTGTCAGTTTATCAAAATTTATTTTAGAAAAAATGTTATACATTACTACAATGTATTACTACAAGAAAAAAATATCGTTAATTTTCAAAAATACCAATGAGTGGTTTTCCAAAACTACCATTATTTTCTTCTTGTAGCGATACTTGTAGTGATTCGCTGTAGCAATATATAGCATTGCTCTTTATTTTATAATTGGCTTTATGTAAGTCACCTTATGAAATTTTGCGTGTAATTTTTATTTTTATTAAAATAGTATTGAAAAAAAAAAAAAAAAAAAATATATCCAAAGGGTTAAGAAAGTGAGGGTAGGGGGGCTGTTTTGAAATGGCTAGGATTGACAAGTTGGTTATGAAATTAATTAGCAATTAATTTGGGGGGGTCAGTTCAATTAAGGGGACCACTGACACTTCTTTTCATTCTTTCAAAGATACGTTTAATGAAGATAAAAGGGATGATTCCTTTTAAATGCCCACTTTTGTTTTTAAGATAAAGTGGATTTTGGGAACCTCCTATGTTTGTTTTTATAAATGAAGCACCCACCCACCTCTGTCTTAGTTTAGGGCATGGAATTGAGTGACTCAGTTTGATTTGGAATTTTTTTTTTTTGGGGGGGGTGGGGGGGGGGGGGGGGGAAAGATTGTAAGTTTCTTTAATCTTTTTTTTATTAAAAACAAAAATATGGTGTTTTGTATAAATACG